>JBBPML010000115.1:0-70430 GCA_038090275.1 Austroboletus novae-zelandiae | reverse complement strand
ACACATGTACATACAATAGAATAGTATATATACCCCCGGGTCGTCAAGGCTGGCTCCCCAGCTTTGATAACTTGGAGTTTTCCTCTTACCCAAGTATCTCCTCATAAGAAGGCCCAAGCGGTCTATTGTCTATCATCCTCTTTATTGTTAGAGTCGTTTCAACGGTCATGTTCTTCGGACTGACCCACTCCCCAGCAACCTTTCAGCAGTTCATGAACGACTCGTTCCGAGACATGATCGCCGAAGGTTGGCTCATCATCTATATGGACGACCTCCTAATCTACTCCCCCACCCAAGAACTCCACGACGAATGTACCCGTCGCGTTCTCCAATGCATGCAAGAACTCGACTTGCACCTCAAACTCGAGAAATGTCGCTTCGGGGTGACTGAAGTCGACTACCTTGGAATGATCGTGAAACCTGGTCAACTCGCCATGGACCCCGTCAAACTCGATGGGATAGCATCCTGGCCCACCCCCGAAAAGCTCAAGGACATTCGATCGTTCCTAGGCTTTGCCAACTTCTACCGCCGGTTCATTCCGGACTACTCCTTCATCGCCTGCCCCCTAATCGACCTAACCAAAAAGGATACCCCTTGGGAATGGTCCCCCATCTGCACTGCAGCCTTTACCCGGCTGAAACACCTCTTCATGAAGGAACCGGTCCTTCAACTCCCCAACACCTCTGCCCCTTTCGCCATCGCCACAGACGCCTCCAAATATGCATCCGGTGGCATCCTCCTTCAAGCCGATACCAATGGTGATTGGCACCCTTGTTCCTACATCTCTCAGTCCTTCAGCCCGGCTGAGAGAAATTACGACATCTATGATCGAGAGCTTCTTGCGATCATACGCGCCCTCCGATCCTGGAGGCAATACCTCCATGGCTTCCCCCACCCCGTCCAGGTCTTCACAGACCACAAAAACCTCACGTATTTCCGCTCCGCCCAAAACCTCAACTGTCGCCAAGCACAATGGCTTCTCGACCTCGCGGATTACGACCTCAAACTCTCCCATGTCCCCGGCAAATCCCTCGCTGGCCCCGACACCCTCTCCCGCCGCCCAGACCTCGTCTCTGACGAAGACGACAACTCTGGAGTTACCCTCCTCCCCCAATCCCTCTTCGTCCACCTCATCGACTCTGTCCTCTTGGAGCGTATCTCCGACACATCCAAACGAGATTCCATCGTCCAGGATTTCCTCCAAATCCTCCCCGGTCCCGACAGCTCAGTCGACCACGCACCCCCCCCCCACCTTCGCAAACATCTCGCCGATTGGCGTTACGACAACAACGTCCTCACCTTCCAAGGACGCACTTACATCCCCGCCGACGAAACCCTCCGCCGTGCTGTGCTGCAACGCTGCCACGACCACGAAACCGCCGGTCACCCCGGCTACCTTAAAACTTGCCAACTCGTCTCCTCCGAGTTCTACTGGCCTGGCCTCGCACAATATGTCCGGAAATACGTCGAAGGATGCGCTATTTGCCAGCAAAACAAGGCAAACACCCACCCCACCTCCCCCCCCCTTTTCCCCATTAAATCCACTTGCACCTGCCCCTTCCAACAGATCTCCTGCGATCTCATCACCGACCTCCCCCTCTCAAATGGTTGCGATACTTTACTGGTCATTGTAGACCATGGGCTTACAAAGGGGGTGATTCTCTGCCCCACTAGAAAAACCATCACCGCCAAGGGAGTCACATCCCTCTTTTTCCTCACTGTGTTCCGCTGATTCGGCCTCTATGATAAAATCATCTCCGATCGTGGACCGCAATTCGCCTCAGCCTTTGACAAGGAGCTCTCCCGACTCCTCGGATACTCCCTCGCCCTCTCCACCACCTACCACCCCCAAACTGATGGTGAAACCGAATGGGTCAATCAGGAGATCGAAACATATCTCCGCATCTTCTGCGGGAGCAACCCATCTTCCTGGTTCGACTTAATCCCTCACGCCGAATTCGCCCACAATCACCACCCCCACTCCGTCACCGGGCAATCCCCGTTCTATCTCATGATGGGATACGAACCCCAAGCACTCCCAGAAATCTTCGCCCAATCGAAGATCCCCGTCCTCGAAGAGCGTCTCCACTCCCTCACAGCCACCCGCAACGAAGCCCTCGCTGCCCACGAGCTCGCCAGACAAACCATGGCCGCTCGCTCCAAGAAACCCTTCTCCCCCTTCACCAAAGGAGACCAAGTCTGGCTAGAAGCCAGGAACCTCAAATGCCTCGTTGTCAACCCCAAATTCGCATCAAAACGCGAAGGCCCCTTCACTATCACCGACGTCCTCTCCCCCCTGATGTACAAACTCCGCCTCCCTCGTACCTGGAAGATACACCCCGTCTTCCACGCCTCCCTCCTATCGCCCTATCACGAAAACTGCGTACACGGCCCAAACTTCCCGGCACCCCCACCAGATCTAATTGATGGCCAAGAAGAGTACGAGATCGAAAAGATCATCAAACACCGCGGATCCCTGATGGCCCGGCAATACCTGATCCGATGGAAAGGGTACTCTGCAGAAGAAGACTCCTGGGAACCCGAACGGAACCTACGGAACTCCACAGATATCCTAGATGGATATAAACAATGTCACAGTCTCTCTTCCCCCCAAACCATCGCATCCATCATGTCCTTCACCCCCACCTCCGACAACGCCTCCGACACTGTCGAAACTGGCTGGTCGTCCACCGCCAACGCCCAGGACCAACTGGACCCTAACTATGAACCCCCCGTCCCCCCCTCCGTCCCCTCTGACGACGTCTGGGCCAGATACACCTGGTCCTCCCCCACTTCCCCCGTCCCTCTCATCAACAGACTTTCGGACCGGCATGCTCTGGTCAACCACCCCCCCTATCCTTCCCCACTCACCCTTTCCCCCTCGACCAAGACTTGGTCGACGCTACAGCCTACCAACTATGCTGCCTCCCTCTTTCCCGTGCCCTTTTAGACACCATGGAGCCGAACTCCACCTTTACCCATCTGTATAAAACCTTCCTCACCATGTCGCAAATCCTCCTCACCACCTCTGCCCCCGCTGCCTCTGCTGAGACCGCCGCTTATCACTCCCACCTCTCTCATGTCCTTCGCACACTGGAAACTCACATCATCCAGACCATGTACCAATGCGACATGCTAGCTTTCGTCGCAGAGGTGGATTCCCATCTTCATTACCCCTCCCCATCCACCTTCGTCACCACACCAGAAACCCCCCCTATCTCCACATCTTCCTCCCCCCTCAACAAGATGGAACTCCATATCCTCTCCCGCTTCGACCACCCACGAGTCCCATCCCCCCGCCCTCACGCTGCTCTCCAGTGCTTCCATTGCCACACCGTTGGGCATATATGCATCAACTGCCCTCGCTATCAGTGTAACAAGTGCAAAGAGTATGCACCGGGCCACCAACGATTCTCGTGCCCCTCGTGGCCTCGTCGCTCCCCCGTCCTCCCTCCCTCATCCTCGTCCGGATCCTCTTCTCAAGAATCCTATCACTGAGCCCCACGCCGTCTCCCCTTCTCCCGAGCTCGACACTCCCCAGTCGCTCGACAACCTGCCCACTCCCCCTCTCCTGACATGGACCCTTATGTCTCTTTGGAGGCAGACTTCAACGACGCTGGCTCTGGTTACGGTGACTTCTGAGTCTTCGTCATGGACTTGACCCTTAACCGGGGGGTAATGTTACAATCCGCGTATACCCCTACTCTTTTCCCTTCACTCTTACTGTTACGCTCAGGCGTAGACCCGAGTGATGAGGGGTGAGGGGACGTTAACGTCGCTATTCAGCTGACGTGGCAAGGGTTGATAGACGGGCGATCCGCTATCCTCAGCCTCAACGGTATGTCGTGAGCTGTTGGCCTGGTCAACGTATGTCGTGACGCAGGGACGAAGGAGTCGCTATGGGGGAGCGACGACGAGGGTGATGAGGGGAACGCCTACTTGGTAGCAAGGCAAGGACAAGGGGGCCCGAGAGGAATCGATGATCAAGGTAGATTCGGGTAGGTCTAACTTGGGGAATACATCGAGGGTATCGAGGGGTTTATATACGCGAGTCAAAAGAGAATGAAGCGGAGCGTAAAGGAGATGACTCAACTATAGAATGCAATGGAATCGCGAAGAAGAGGAACGAGTCAGAGATAATGGTAATAATACAGCTGCGGATACTGCGGATGAGTCGCACTAAATAGGTAAGCGAAGATAAGAGAAAAAGGGGAATAATAAAGTGGCTCAGGCGGGACTCGAACAGCGAGAGCAAAGTCTGTAGGGAAACTAGGGTAAGAGTGAAGAGAAAAGAGTAGGGGTATCGCGAATCGTAACACTTACCCTAGTTCCCCTACAGACATTGCTCTCGCTGTTCGAGTCCCGCTTGAGCCACTTTATTATTCCTCCTTTTCTCTTATCTTCGCTTACTTATTTAGCGTGACTCATCCGCAGTATCTGCAGTTGTACTGATACCGCTATCTCTGACTCACTTCCCTTCTTCGCGATTCCATCGCATTCTATAGTCGAGTCATCCCTTTTACGCTCTGCTTTATTCTCTCTTGACTCGCCTATATAAACCTCTCGATACCCTCGATGTATTCCCCAAGTTAGACCTACCCGAATCTACCTTGATCATCGATTCCTCTCAGGCCCTCCAGTCCTCGCCTTATTGTCAAGCAGGCGTTCCCTTCGTCCCTCGTTGTCGCATCTCCAAGCGACTCCTTCGTCCCTGCATCACAACATACGTTGACCAGGTCAACAGCTCACGACATACCGTCGAGGCTGAGGATAGTGGATCGCCCGTCTATCAACCCTTGCCACGTCAGCTGAATAGCGACGTTAACGTCCCCTCGCCCCTTGTCACTCGGGTCTACGCTTGAGCATAACACATACAAAGTATTTGCCTATATAAGCCTTCAAGTCTCAGAGCTGTCCCCTCAGCTTTGAAGACTTGGAGATTTCCTCTTCTCATCTTACATTTCTCTATGGGTCAAAGTGACCGCTCAAATTCATCTTTATTATGCTACACTTTAGAGTGTTTCAGTCAACACCTCTCAGGAGTTCTTCATTGAGAACGATCATCGGAATTTGATTTATTTTCATCAACTTCAAGATCTTACGCGACGACAAGCACACTGGCATGTGGAGTTACAAGACTATCACTTTACCATCCACCACAAGCCAGGCAAACATAACGTTGCCGATCCTCTGTCCTGGGGGACAGACTTTAAAAAGGGGGTAGACAACAACAATTCACAGCAAATCCTTCTCGGACCTGACCGATTTGACACTGTGGGTCACGTCGTAAGTCATGCTGAGACATGGAACATCGACAAGCTTATTGCTCAAAGTCAACCATTTGTGGACAAGATTGCAGCCAAAGATAGAAAGGATCGTGCTGTCGATTGGACCCAAGTGGATGATATCTGGCTCTGGAAGGGATGCTGATATGTACCAGACAAAGTTGAATTATGCAAACGCACCCTTAGGGAAAATCACAACACGATAACAGCTGGACATTTAGGCCAAGCCCAAACCTGAGATCTAATCATGCAAAAGTGTTGGTGGCCACAACTCCGACAAGACGTGAAGAGATACATACAGGGATGTCATGTATGTCAAAGGACCAAGACGTGCACCAAACAAACTCACACGCCGTTACACCCAAACAAAGTCCCCGATGCACCCTGGAAAGGCACACTCCCCACCTCTCAAGGTTTCGACTCTATCCTAGTGGTTGTTGATCAATTCACCAAAATGATCTGAGTAATACCGGTTCACAGCATGATCACATCACAAGGAATAGCTCGAGCCTTTCGGGATCACATCTTCAAGGATTTTGGAACCCCTACGAAGATCATTAGCAATTGAGGAACTCAGTTTATATTGAGTTTCATGAAAGATCTCTACATGCTACTTGACATCAAGGGTAATCCAAGTACAGCCTATCATCCACAGACTGATGGTCAAACGGAACGCATTAACCGAGAGATTGAACAGTATCTACGGATATATGTCAACCACCACCAGAACGACTGGAAGGACTGGCTAGCTCTCGCTGAGTTCACTCATAACAACACCACCAGCTCAGCGATGCAAGACTCTTCTTTTGGTCTGATGTATGGTCAAAATCCAGAGATCAGAGGATCAGGTCAAAAAGCCATACGAAACCCATCAGCAAAAGAGTTCGCTGAAGAGATGATCCGTCGCCGCAAAGAAGCCAAAATCACATTAGAAAAAGCTGCGACAGACATGAAAAAGTATTACGATCAGACACAAAAGACTCAACATGAATTCCAAGTTGGTGACCTCATATGGCTTGAAGTGACTCATATTACAACGATGCGACCAATGAAAAAACTCGACGATAAGCGATACGGACCCTTTAAGGTAGTCACTAAAATAGACATGTTGTCATACAAACTCTAACTCCCTCTCCGATGGACGATACACCCCATTTTCCATGTCATTCATCTTACTCCCGCTAAACCTGGTGAATTCCCTTCTCAGAAAACTCCTCCCCCACCTCCTCCTGATCTCATCAATGGAGAACTCAAACAAGAAGTGGAATTCATCATAGATTCTCGCGACTCAAAATGAGGAATTGAATACCTCGTACATTGGAAGGGATTCCCAGTTGAGGAAAGAGAATGACTATCGGACAAGTGTCTGGAGAATGCTCCTGAAGCAGTAAGTAAATTTCATCGCCTCCATCCTGCTCATTCTCATCCTACCAAGACCAAACGTATCTGATACTCTATCCTCAACCTCGCCCCGACCACACAAATCCAAGAAGTTACACCTGACACAGATTTACCCTGCTTGTGCCCCACTTGTTGTAACATACCTCTTCTGACTCCCTCTTCTCTCTTTCTTTCTCCCGAATTTCTCTCTTTCCGTGAACAGTACAAAAATCCTTCATTCGCCAAGGTCGACAAACCTTAAAACAGAGGTAATGTTAGAAATTTTTTTATTCTTCAATACATTTCTATCATGTTTGAGATGTCTCAGTTTATATCAGACTTATTCGGACTCTATTACATATATAAAGCCTGAGAGTGCGAGATGAAACCTCAGTTTCGTCTTGTCATTTCTCAGGTGTGTAGTCTAATTCCATGTCGTCTACTTTTGCTGAATATCATGTCGTTTCTCAGTTCTCTAGCTCATTCCATTTGTCTGAGTCTTGTTGAAATTGAAGTCCTAACTTGTTAGGCTTTGATACAACACAAAGTCTACTATACTTGTAGTAAGATGTGGTAAGACCATGGTATTCATTTATATCTGTAACCATGTGTCTACAAGGGTCCTTGACATGTGTTACACACTGTCTAGCCCTTTGTATTGAGTACACTTCCCTTATTACTCACAAATTACGCCATAGTGACCTATTACAGAAGTTTCACCTTCTTATGGTAGTTTGGCTCATTTGTTTGATCTTATATGCACTGGGCCGCAAGAGGCATGAGTTTATGTGTCCACTAAATCGCATTTTGGCCGCATTTCAGCTTTCTAAGCATTTCTCACTCCACATCACTTATTCCATGGTTTTCTTGATGTTTCCATGAGATATCCATACATAGAGAGCTCCACAACATGTACAAACACTTGTGTAGCTATATAAACCCTGGGGATAGACCCAGGAGAGTAACAAGACACTTACTCTTGTCCCTCATCTTCGAGCTCAGGAATATTCTCTCTTCCTTCGCTCTACTATCTCTCTGTTAGCAAACTGCTCTACTGCTTGGTGAGTCTCCCACCTAAGCCCTATTCCCTCTTGCCCCTGTGCCATTGGGATACCTTGCATTCCCAATAAGTCTTTGGGATTTGGATATTCTGGACAGCAGCATACAGTGCCTTGCATCTTTGCTGGTAATGTGTGAACCTCAGTTTTTCTGTGTTGCTTGTCCAGCCAAACATCTAGATGCAGTGTGAGCAGCCCAGACGCCATGATATGAAATTGAGACTTGCCAGTGAAATGGTTTCTAATTGCGGATCAGGAGGAAACCAAGGAAGCATTTGACCATCAAACAGTTTGAGTACCACATCATATTCATGCTTCTGCATGTGAATTTTTCGGACAATTGAATACATGTGTGCCTGTAACAGATTATTAGACCCATTACAGAGCAGTTTCGATTATGTAGAAAGACCCGGAAGTCGACTCACCCAGTTCGGTAATATGGTGTGGCTTATGTAATATATTCCCCTCTAAATGTGTGGTTGGGTGCCTCCGATAGTATTCCAGTCTAATACACCATTAGCCTTAAACATGGCCTCAGATCGCTTTCAACTGACAGCTCCACCACCATCTTATCCTTCCCCACCATCGTTTCCACCACCGCCATACTCACCACCACTTGCACCAATGGTGAGTGGTCACTGTTTATTTTGCTTCCGAGTGGCAGTTCATACAACTTTAAACTCATCAGGCACCATCACTGGCTCTATCCCACAATCTCCCCGGCGGCCCAACCCAAGTGACCGAATGCGAATTCGACGCTCAACATTTTCGGCAACCACCCGCCTCACCAATCTCCATGCAACTGGTGGGGTACACATTTCTACAACACCCCTCTCAAGTTGAGCTCCGCACAGTCACTCACATGAAGAGAATATTCGCAGACTATCAGCATGAACTCCTTATATTCCGATTCAGGAATATGTCGTAAGTGACCTTTCGACACATACCTTATTATGGCACTAACTCCATATAGACCCTCTCCAAACCAGCCTGCCGGGGATGTTATGGCAATCACGGAACGTGAACCACTGGGACCATATGCATTTCAAGATATCAATATGGAAGTCGCTACGAAGGACATGCTGACCATCATCACCACCCAATATGCCACCAACACTGTTAGAAATTTCTTTATTCTTCGATATGTTTCTATCATATTCGAGACATCTCAGTTTATATCGGACGATTCGGACTTATTTGGACTCTAACAAAGTATATAAGCCTGAGAGCGTGGGACGAAACCTCAGTTTCGTCTTGTCATTTCTCAGGTGCGTAGTATAACTCCATGTCATCTACATTTGCTCAATGATATGTCGTTTCTCAGTCTTCTAGCTCATTCCGTTGTGTCTGAGTCTTTGGGATTTGGATATTCCGGACATTAGATGAAACTCACTCTACCGCCGATTTACATCGCTCGTCGTCGAGACATCTCCGACGCTCATGTATGTTCGCAGGTTCATCATCATTCCCTCCCGCATCCTCTCTCCTCCATCCATCCATCGTTTTCAACTCGCCTGACGAAAGTCGTGACCTATCATCATCCCCATCCATCATACAATGTCTTCCGCCATCACCGACCCTTCGTTCACGGGTTCCCAAGCACCATCGCGGGTTCCCACCACTCACCCCTATGCACGCCCTCCCACACGGATACTAACCCACATCCCCACCACCCAACCCGTTGAGGATCGTAACCTCACAAATCT
The DNA here is from genome assembly GCA_038090275.1 of Austroboletus novae-zelandiae. Lineage (NCBI taxonomy): Eukaryota > Fungi > Basidiomycota > Agaricomycetes > Boletales > Boletaceae > Austroboletus > Austroboletus novae-zelandiae. The sequence goes on along the minus strand of JBBPML010000115.1, from coordinate 61,000 downwards.
CCAAAATGCCCTTGACGGTGTCCAGGCGACGAACCGTCAACTGGCTGACATGCTGCAACACCTCATGCGGCAACAAGAGGACTTTATGTCCGACAACATCGCCCTCTGCACCAGGCATGACGAGCTCGCTGCTCGCCTCAATGCAACCGCCCAGTTGGCCATGGTGGTTGACAAGGCCCCTCCCTTCTCCTCTGCCCCAACCGCATGTTACGCTCAAGCGTAGACCCGAGTGACGAGGGGCGAGGGGACGTTAATGTCGCTATTCAGCTGACGTGGCAAGGGTTGATAGACGGGTGATCCGCTATCCTCAGCCTCAACGGTATGTCGTGAGCTGTTGACCTGGTCAACGTATGTTGTGATGCAGGGACGAAGGAGTCGCTTGGAGATGCGACAACGAGGGACGAAGGGAACGCCTGCTTGACAATAAGGCGAGGACTGGAGGGCCCGAGAGAAATCGATGATCAAGGTAGATTCGGGTAGGTCTAACTTGGGGAATACATCGAGGGTATCGAGAGGTTTATATAGGCGAGTCAAGAGAGAATAAAGCAGAGCGTAAAAGGGATGACTCGACTATAGAATGCGATGGAATCGCGAAGAAGGGAAGTGAGTCAGAGATAGCGGTATCAGTACAACTGCGGATACTGCGGATGAGTCACGCTAAATAAGTAAGCGAAGATAAGAGAAAAGGAGGAATAATAAAGTGGCTCAAGTGGGACTCGAACAGCGAGAGCAATGTCTGTAGGGGAACTAGGGTAAGAGTGAAGGGAAAAGAGTAGGGGTATACATGGATTGTAACAGTATGTACATGTTTGGTTAAATACCATAAGTAGGATAGTCTGTTTAATGATAAGAGAGACATACACCATAGGTTGAGATAAGAGAGACATATGCTATAGGTCGAGAGCATAGGTCGAGTCTAGACATAGAGCATGAGGTCTGAGGTCATAGATAGGGAGATAAGGGGTCTAGCCCTTGAGCATGTGACCGAAGTCTAGGCTGCTTTGTAAGCAGTCTCGTGACATAAACAAGACAAGCCGTTGCTCGTCAAGTCCACCTTGGTGTGGGAATAAGATACCATAAGCATCTGGTCGAGAGTTCAAACCAGTGTCAAGGAGAAAAACAGAAGAAGGAAAATATACGATTGTAACACCACCCTCCTTCTATGGGTTGAACACCTGGTCAACCGGAATGGCAATGCTATTTTCGTCTTCGTAGGGGTTAAATAGGCCGAATCGTGTAAAGGCCCCTCGTGCTAGGGCGTGTGGATTCAGTTTGTGGAAATGGGCGATAGCCTGCTTTGCGTTAGATAGGTTTGATTCTGGCTCCCACGTGCATTCATCGTCGGAATACCCAGACCAGTGAATAAGATATTCTTTCTTTTTGCCCTTCCAGTGAGCATCTACTACGTGATCCACCTCGTATTCGGCATCCAGTTCTTCCGTGATGAAGACTGGTCCGGGGTTGAAAACCGGCTGACCGTTGAGGTGGGTTAGATAAGGTTTGACCCAGGAGATATTGACCACTGGGTGTATACACATAGTGCGGGGTAGTTTCAGTTCGACTGCGTTCTTTCCCATGCATCATGTGATGGAATAGGGTCCTACCCACTTTTCCATTAATTTATGTGATTCACGTGTCAAGTGCAAGTTATCTGTTGCCAAGAGCACTTCATCTCTGATGTTGTACTTCAGGGCTTCCGAGCGGTGTTTATCTGCCTGGATCTTCATGCAGTCTCGAGACTTCTCGAGTTGTGTCCGAGTGGACTCTAAGATTTTTGATATATTAAGGGCTATTTCATCAGCAGCTGGTGCCTTAGATGACCCTGGTTCTATTCCCATTCGTGGCATGTAAGTCCATGTGACTTCGAAGGGAGCCTTTTGTGTAGAAGCCTGCTTCTTTGAATTATAACTGAATTGGGCGATGGCTAGCCAGTCTGCCCAATCGTGTTGCTTCTCGTGACAGAATGTTCAGAGATACTGCTGGAGATCCCAAATCATGCGTTCTGTTTGCCCGTCTGTTTGTGGGTGAGATGCCGTGGATAACTTAGGTTTGATTCCGAGCCGTTTGCATAGCTCCGTCATTACATGAGATGCGAACTGTGGCCCTCAATCGGATATGATAGAGCATGGGATCCTGTGGTTGGTCCACATGTGGTTTAGATAGAGTCGTGCTGTGTCTAGCGCAGTTACTGACTTCGTGCAGGGGATGAATTCGACTTCTTTGCTGAATTGGTCTATGATCATGAGAATTGAATCAGAGCCGTTAGATAGGGGGAGATCCGTGAGGAAGTCCGTGGAAACATCTACCCAAGGAGCAGTGGAAAGTTCCAGGGATTCAAGCTTGCTGGCTGGCGGCTTATTACCCGTCTTAATGCGTTGACATACATCATACCCGGTGATGTAGTTTTTTACATAGGTGACCATTCCTGGCCACATGTAGTGCCTCTGTAGAAGCTCTATCATCTTTTCTTGACCAGGGTGTCCAGCCGATGGGGTGTTGTGGCAGTTTGTTACCACATCACGACGGAGATCTTCGTCATCCAGGATGAAAACCTTGTTTTTGAGCAGCAGGACTGTGTCCCTAGCATGCTCTGTGTAGCCCTGTTTATAGAGCTTCTGTATCTCAGACTCCCAAAGGAGCAGAGTCTTGTTTTGGATGCGAGAATATAACTTATTGCCTTCATCTTGGACCAGTATCGTGGATCTGATCTGCTCCGGCGGTATTACAAGGACCTGCTTGTTGTCATCTTCGACTCCTTCCGTGTGATCTTCTCTGCGGGAGAGGGCATCGGCTTTTCCCATAGTAGCACCAGCCTTATGGTACCACACAGAATTGAATCTAGATAGATATTGCGCCCAGTGCGCTTGTCTTCGGTTAAGATCCTGTCTAACCATGAACCATTGGAGATTTTGATGATCGTTCCAGATCTCAAACTGGAATTTTGCTCCTTCCAGGTAGTGCCTCCACATTTCTAACGTGTGCATCACCAAGAGGAGTTCTTTATCGGTGACCGGATAATTTCGTTCCTGGTCAGACATAGAGTGCGAGTAGAAGGCTACTGGGTGCCACTTCTCATCTTCTTGGAGTATAGATAGAATGCCACCAGTGGCGTAGTCTGAAGCATCGCATTCCAGATGAAACTGACAGTCGATGTCGGGGAAGGCGAGCACCGGGGCAGTGGTAAATTTGTTTTTAAGTGTGTCAAACACTTCTTGACCTTTCTCACTCCACACGAAGGGAGTGTCTTTCTTGGTTAGGTTGTTCAATGGCCTGGCAATAGACGCGTAGTTGGAAATGAATCGTCGATAGAAGTTGGCTAGTCCTAGGAAGCTTCTTACTCCACGTAGGTTCTTCGGCGCGGGCCATTCCAACACTGCTTTTACTTTGAAGTTGTCCATGCAAATCCCTTCTTTGCCTACAATCATGCCTAGGAACTCAACTTCCATAGCATGAAACGTGCACTTTTCTGATTTTACAAATAGGTCGTTCTCCTCAAGGCGAGCCAGCACCCGTTTGACGATGGCTTCGTGCTCTTCTAAGGAGTCTGTTTTGGTAAATATCATCAGGTCATTGATGTAGACCACGACCACATCTTCCATGTCAGCGAAGAGTTCATTCATCATTGCTTGAAACATGGCTGGGGAATTGCACAGCCCAAAGTACATGACTAAGGGTTCAAAGGCTCCGCGGAAGCAGATGAAGGCAGCTTTCCATTCGTCGCCATCTTTGTAAATAGTTTGGCTCCTTTAAGCCAGTCTACTAGTTGTCCGATCAATGGCAATGGGTAGTTGTTCTTGACTGTGTGTTCATTGAGGTAGCGATAGTCTTGGACCATGTGCTTCCTTCCATCCTTCTTGGGGACAAAGAACACCAGTGATGTTTGGTGGGACTTAGAGGGGTGAATGTATCCTTTTCGAAGCTGATCATCGATAAAGGCCGACACCTCTTCTTGTTCTGTCACGGACAGGGGTATGATTCTTCCTTTCTTTGGTTGGAAGTCGTCTTTGAGATCGATGGCGTGATCCCATGGTTTTCTTATCGGCATCTGTTCCGATTCTTCTTTCAAGAAGACCTTGAGCCACTTGTGGTAGCATTCAAGTACCATCTCTTCTAAGGTTTCTTTAATGGGGTTAGGTGGCACATCTAGCGTGGCCCTTGCATAATAGCCTTCCCACGCTTCTTCTTGTTTGTCGGGTTCTTCCATGGAATCACAGATCTGAGCGGCCTGATCTTGGAGTAAATAGCATGACCGCGGGCAGCATGTCATTTTCACCATGCCCTTGGCCCAATCTATTTCCAGGTTGTGATGGCGAAGCCAGGTGAATCCAATGACCAGTGGAAATCCTCCCAGGTTGGAGACTTCAGCCATCATTTTTTCTCTGTGACCGTCTAGGTCGATGATTAGCTCAGCGGAGTGCGTGATGTTTCTGGCTGAGTTCTTGGTTCCATCTACATTAAAAATGGGGATAGGGCAGGAGAGCAGTTTCAGGGGTATGCCGTGTTTCTCTGCCCAAGATTTGTCTAAAAATAAACAGGTGGTGCTGCTGTCTAGCAGTGCGCTTACTTGATGGAGTTCGTTCGGCCCTGAGCCGATTTGTACATTGAGTTTAATGTCCTTGGTCATGCGCATTGTACGCAGATAGATCTCTTCTGGGAAGTCGTCTGTGACTGTGGACTCTTTGTTATTCATTGCGGCGAGAACTCTCATGTCAAGTCCACAAGGCGTGGTTGACCCTCCTTCTAGGATAGGGGCGGGTCCGTCGTCGACAGGTTCATACCTGTCGTTGATAAGATTAATGTACCGGCTTTCAGCTAACCGGTGGCCTTTACTGTCATCTTCTCTGAAGACTTCAGGATCCTCAGCATCGAACACTTCTAAATATGAAAATCTATTAGCGACCTGAGATCCTAGATTTCTCAGGTCGCTTTGCCTTTTCCCTTTTCCTTCTTTGGGTGGAGAAGGGCTCGTATCTGTTCCATGGTTTTTCCCTTTAGGTCTTCCATGGTTACCTCCTTTTCCTCCGTGGTTTCTTCGTCCCACGAGGTTGCACCTTTTGTGGCAGCGCGTGCTTGATGCCCCTTTTTTGAGCATGTGTTTTTGTGGTCCCCTTGCCACCCACACTCTTGGCACTTCGGCTTTGGGGACCGGCAGTCTTTTGCCATATGCCCATCTTTTCCACAGGCATAGCACTTTCCTTTCCCAGTTCCTTTTGCACCCTGGGTGGTGGCATTGACCTTTCGGTCCGTCTTCCTTTCATCTTGGCCATATCTTTTCTGGCCGGATGCGATTTTGTAGGCCTCCAGGTTAGATCCTATCTCCTGGAGGTTTTTCATTGTTTGGTCATATCCCAGGCCTTGCTTTCCGAGTCAGAACATTTCCTTTTTGATTTCGTTGGAGCAATTTGTCTCTAACAGGTAGGCAGCGTGTCTGTCTTCACACTGGGCCTGCCAAGCCAGTGTTCGGAATTTGGCGAGGAACATGTAGATATCCTGCCCTCCTTGCTTGTAGTTGGATAATTGGGACTGAGCCCAATCTTTTTGCAGTACCGGGCGGAACAATCCTTGAATGTCTGCGCACAGCATGTCCCAGTCTACCAGAGACGAGACTCCTTGTGAGATCTTATTCAGCTCCATCTCTGCGTAGTAGCTCCCCTTTATCCCCTTTAGGCGGGAGAGCACCGCGAATGCCCAGTTAGGGCTGTTAACTAAGAGTAGTTATCCTGCAACCGGGTTTCAGATCGCAAAGTGGTGTGGATTTGCTTCTATCCATGCCTTCATCTTCGTTCACCATTCTTCGAATTTTGCTTTGGATCCATCATAGGACCCTGGATCTGTGAAGATCTCTACTTTGGCACTGCTGGCCATGTCAGGGATAAAGCTCCCGGTAGCTCCGTGAGAACCTCCAGTGGTTCCCATCCATTGTTGGAGACTGATCATCTCCCGTATTCTTTGATCGGCTAGTTGGGCCCTTTCGTTAGCCTCTTCTAGCTGTTCTCATAGCTCTTCTGCCACCTGGGCAGCGGCATCTTTCGCTCTTTGGAATTCATCCGCTCTTTCCTCAAGACAGGCAATTGTGCTGGCCATGAGGTTCCAGTTGAGGTTTCCCTCATGGTCGAGAAGGTGTTGGTACCCCGACATCATTTGTGGTGGTAGGGGGCTGGGGTAGCAGTTCTCAGAGTTGGAGCAACTTTCATTTGTAGGTTGCTGCTTCTCGTTTTTCTTGTTCTTCGAACCAGTGGTTCAGGATGGCCGCTTTTCGTAGGATAAGAGAAGGAATGATGATTTATCTAGTACTCGACATGGGTAAAGGGGGAGATTTTTGGTAGACCTCTCGCGACCAGGCGGAGGTGTCGTTGGGGTTGAGGTTGTCTAGCGCCTCAAGACGGGGCGTCAAAGAGTAGCGGAGCTCAAGCTCCTGCTCTTGTGTGATGGGCTGGTTCTGCCAGTCCTCAACTTCTTTTGTTTCAGCCTTAACCCTCGGCTGATCTTCTCCTCTTTCTCCTCAGACTTCAACAAGCCCGTGGGAAGCCGGTGTGCTGCAGTGGGTGCAAAGGAAGCGGGACACTTTCCGAGATCAGTCTTTGTGACCCAGGGTACCCCTCGAACAGCTAGATGCGTCGACTTGAGTACTTACTGCTAAGGCAGGGATTGTGCACTTGTTGTGACGATGGGAGTGACGTAGGCGTCCTTCTTGCAACTGAGACCATGGTGTCAGAGTTATGGTAGCTTTGAAGAAGTGAAACACTCTAAAGTGTAGCATAATAAAGATGAATTCGAGCGGTCACTTTGATCCGTAGAGGAATGTAAGATGAGAAGAGGAAATCTCCAAGTCTTCAAAGTTGAGGGGACAGCTCTGAGACTCGAAGGCTTATATAGGCAAATACTTTGTATGTACATGTTTGGTTAAATACCATAAGTAGGATAGTCTGTTTAATGATAAGAGAGACATACGCCATAGGTTGAGATAAGAGAGATATACGCTATAGGTTAAGAGCATAGGTTGAGTCTAGACATAGAGCATGAGGTCTGAGGTCATAAATAGGGAGATAAGGAGTCTAGCCCTTGAGCATGTGACCGAAGTCTAGGCTGCTTTGTAAGCAGTCTCATGACATAAACGAGACGAGCTGTTGCTTGTCAAGTCCACCTTGGTGTGGGAATAAGATACCATAAGCATCTGGTCGAGAGTTCAAACCAGCGTCGAGGAGAAAAACAGAAGAAGGAAAATATATGATCGTAACATTGACAAGGAAGTGACGCCATTCTTTTAGATATTCCATAATGGCAAGGAGTTCCTTGTCATAGATTTGGTAGTTCTGCTCAGCAGCTAACAGGGCGCATGAGAAATACGTGATGGGGTATTTCTTGCCCTGTTGCATTTGCCAAAGAACTCCTCCAAGACCAATATTGGATGTGTCTGATTCGACTGTAAACACGTCAGTGTCAGTGGGAAGGGCTAGTATGGGGGAGGACATCAATGTGTCTTTGAGCTGTTTGAACACATTCTCTTGTTTATCCATCCATTCCCAAGGTACTCTGCCTGTGAGGTATGTGAGGGGTTTAGCAATGGAACTGAAATCACGGATGAACTGCCGATAGAAGTTGGCAAATCCCAGGAATGATTGGATTTCTTTAACTGTTCCTGGAGTTGTCCAGTTCATGATTGCTGTGATCTTAGATGGATTGGTCCTTACTTCGCCATTCCCTACTATGAGACCTAAGTATTCCACCATCGATGTGTTAAATTCACATTTTGTGTCCTTTAGGAACAATTTGTGTTGCCATAGGATTTCAAGTACTTTGCATGTGGTTTCATGATGTGTTTTGAGATCTGGTGAATAGATCAGGATATTGTCCATATAGACAAGAACGAGTCCTTGATTGACTAGATCACACAGAATATCGTTCATCATGTTCTGGAATGTTACTGGGGAATTGGTAAGTCCGAAGAACATCACCAATGGCTTGTAAAGTCCATTGGGAGTCTTGAACGCGGCTTTCCATTTGTCTCCATCTTGGATTCAAACGTTATTGTAGCCCCAGCGAATATCCAGCTTAGTGAAATACTTGGTGTCCTTAAGCTTGTGTACGAGCTCGGAAATGAGCGGGAGTGGATATCTATTTTTGACTGTGATATTGTTTAGTTTACAATAATCTTAGACAGGTCGGAGTCATCCATCTTTCTTTTTAATGAAGAAGAATGGAGATGCAAAGGGCGAGATCGAAGGTCTGATCCGCCCTGAGTCTAGATTCTCCTTGATGAACTTGTCCAGTTCAGTCATCTCGTCTTTCAACAACAGATATACTTTGCTGTCCACCTTGTGATCTCCGGGTTTTAGGTCGATAGCGTGATCCCAGATTTTTCGTGGCGGTAGCTTGTCAAAGTTCTCTTTGTCAAAGACATCTTTGTACTCCCAGTACTCACGAGGTACTATGTCCTTGAAAGTACGCTCATTCTTTGCTTTGTTTTGTTTGATAGCGATGTTCATAAAGATGTTATGGATATACTCCTCTGGAAGCGTGACACATTCAAGGCGATCGCATTCTTCAAATGTGTCTTCTTTCAAGGATCTGTCGTCTCTCAGGAAACATTCGGGTCTGCACTTGAATTTTACTGTCTTTTGGGACCAATCGATAGTGGGATTATGTGCCATTAACCAATCATGTCCCAGAAAGACCTGCCCTTTGCCTAGATTTGTGATTCCCATTGTGAGGGTTTCTATGTGATCTCCCACCATCATTGTGACCATGGTGAAATGGGAGATCTTTCCGTCGGCATTGAGTGTACCATCCGCATTATATATGGGTATGGGGCAGGCGATATTTTCAAGTGAGAATCCTTCTTGTTGAGCGAATTTAATGTTCATCATGGAACTAGTGCAACCTGAGTCGATCAATGCCTTCGCTTGTGATAGCTTTAGTGTTTGTGGATTTTGTAGGTGAACATCGAGATATATCGAATTTCAACCATTCCCTTTGATCGTTCTCTGGTTGTCACATAGTTCCAGTAGAGCTAGTCGTCGCTCTTTCTGGTTTAACATCCGTAGTTCTTGGATGGTTTCTGTGGACACTTCTTTCGCTCTTGAATGGGGTACAAAGACTTTCAACCGTCGTAACAGTTGATCATCTTGTTCGCTATCAAACTTTTTATTTAGCCACCTTAATGGTGACCAAGGAAGAGCATCGCTCTGGTTACTCAATGTCCTTCAGATGTCTCTCTTGATCGCTTGTTCCCTGGACGGAACAGAGGCAGGTGAATCCAATAGGGGTTCTGGTACCTTTTGGCCATCGGCTGAGACATCCGTCAGACCTCTTTCTTCCAGAACTGCGGTCTTAGCCGTCGGATTGGAATCCATGCTTACCTTGCCTCGCCTTCTGCGCTGCTGTGGCTCCCTCAGTGAGTCTGTGATGGGTTTTAGAGAGTGCCTGTCGTTCTCTGTTTGTGTGACTTCGGTGTAAACATTGTCATCTTGGCCTTGATCTGTTCCTGACTCATTTCCCAATAAATAAAATTGATTGCTCGATATTCTACTGGTACATGAATCAGTACTAAAATCCTTACGAGTCAGTGAAGCGGCCCTATTCACTGACTCACCACAAAACCCATGGTTCCCTTCTCCTTTGTCAGGATCCTGACTTGTTCCTCTAGTTCTGTGACCCTGGTGGCGTGCGATCATTTCTTGGGGCATCGAGCAGTGATGTGGCCTGCTTCTTTGCAATAGAAGCATAGCCCTTGGGCGCGCTCCTTAGCCCTGTCGAGATCCATTGGGTGGCCAACCCCACCAAAGGTTGTGCCCATCGGATCCTTCTTGTCAGCCGTTACCAGGGTCATGGCAGGCTTCTGTGGCGTAGAAGGTGCTGTGGGTGGGGGATTGAAACGGCGACTAGGGTCGCGTTCCTTCTGGGCCATGATGACCATCTTGGCTTGGACCAGGGCCTTGAACCACTGGTTGACCATGCCCGTTGTGAGCAGGGTCGGTTGGTGATCCTCGGCTCGAGTCACCAGGTCTTGATGTGTGCCAGCATGGATGATGTCAATCACGAACTGAGCATGATCCTTGAGAGTGTAGCCAGTGTCGGCAGCCAGCTGTTCCATGTGGATGAAGAAATCTTCGATAGACTCCTTCCCTTGACAAAGCTTCTGTAGCTTCCTGTGCGTGAGGTGCTTCTCAAGGTGTGGTCAGAATTGCTCATTGAGCCATGCTTCAAACAAAATCCATGAGGCCATGGGGCAACTCATGAACTCCTTGAGGTACCGGGTAGCCACTTGTCCAGCCAGGTTATCGCCTTTCATGTACGACAGCACGCACATGACCTTGTCTTTGTCCAATGTGATGTCGGGATTATTCTCAATGTAAAGCTTGACTCCAAAGAGCCAGGCCTCGTATTGAGCCTTGTTGCCATTGTATTCAGAAGGCTTGTTCATGAAGGTCTTCTTCGGTAAGCGGACCGGTGGGACAGGAGTGGGGATTGGAGTCCAGACCAGAGAGTACTGCTCAGGAATCAAGGGGCGTGGAGCGGCAATCTGGGGTCCAGATCTAGGGGAGGGGATTCAGGGTAATGGGCAAGGGGCTGAGTAAACCCATGCCACTGGTGATTGCCGAGCTGTAGGGGCAGAGGGGAAGGAAGGGGCCTCATCAACCACCATGGCCGACTGGGCATTTGCGTCGATTCTGGCTGCCAGTTCCTGGTAGTCAGACCAGAGGTGGACTGTATTGCACATGAAGTCCTCTTGTTGCCACATGAGCCATTGGAGCATGTCAGCCATTTGGTGGTTGTTCTCTTGGACTCCTTCAAGGGTGGTTTGGAGTTGAATGAGGTTGTGATCCTCAACAGGTTGGGTGGTGGGGGCCCATGTAGGTACCCATGTGGGTGGTCGTGAATAGGGATGGGTTGTGGGTACTCAAGACGGCACTTGAGAACCAGTGAAGGTTGGGTCAGTAATGGCGGAAGACATATGATGATGGATGGGGAGTACGAGAAAAGGTCACGACTTTCATCAGGCAAGTTGAAAACGATAGAGGGATGGGGAAGAGATGAAGCGGGAGGGAATGATGATGAGCCCGCGAACATACACGAGCATCGGAGATGTCTCGACGACGAGCAACGTAAATCGGCGGTAGAGTGAGTTTCGTCTAATGTCCGGAATATCCAAATCCCAAAGACTCAGACAAACGGAATGAGCTAGAGAACTGAGAAACGACATGATATTCAGCAAAAGTAGACGACATGGAATTAGACTACGCACCTGAGAAACGACAAGACGAAACTGAGGTTTCGTCTCGCGCTCTCAGGCTTTATATATGTAATAGAGTCCGAATAAGTCCGATATAAACCGAGACATCTCGAACGTGATAGAAACGTATCGAAGAATAAAGAATTTTCTAACAGCTGCCCAGCGCCGAGAGGAAGCAGTTGGCTTGTTCCGGATAGGGTCCAAAGAACTAGAGAGGCAATCAGAGACGAGAGAAGAAGTCAAGAAATGGATTTATGGCGAGTTTTCTCGCCAGAAATTTTTTTTTTGTATCGAGCCATGATCTGCGTACAGAATTCTCCCAGCAGTGCGATCTTTCGACAGGCGTTGACACTCCAAAGCGTCTTGGTCGCATTCAGAGATTTATCGAGTATCTCCGATCGCAATCCTGGGCCCCTTGCATTGTTCTCTTTAGTTGAAGTCTCTTCTACTCAGCTGTTTTCTCTTCTTATATGGTTTTCTCGTCGTCTTATCCATGAATTCTTGATAAATGTGTCATTATTATATGTAGTACAGCACACAATGTGGCTACACCTCCTGGAGGAACTAAGATCCACTCACACTGACGCGCCGGAATTCTTTGCTATGAGGAAGGTAAGTGCGCCAACTACTAGCAGACATGTTACTAAAAATATAAACCTCCATAGTATGGTGAATTCGAGTGGAGCGCTGAAGGCATGCACCGATCATTGATGCCCCGTAGAGCCGTGGTATTATCGACGTACACTCAAAGGGTACATTGTTGTAGACAGCATTTAATAAGATACAGCAACACGCACGCCGCTCAAACACTAATTAAACTTGCATCCCGTGATCACTGTCGACGCGTCAGATACGACAAAAGACAGAGTAAACGCGACACGTACCAGACCCATCAGGTTGCCCAATGGGATACAACATTTCCGACGGATGGAACGAGAGCGACGAAAATCTCGGAATGTACGATGACGGAGGTCGAGTAGAGTATACAGAAACCCCCGTAGAGAGACTGAGTGCCGTCAATGCATTGTGACTCGGATCCGATATCGAATGTATCGTCACTGGCAGACACTGGTGCCTCTAGTTGATAGGCGTGAGAGCGGACGTGTCATTGCAACGTCAGTCGCTAGATAGAGACACAAAAACGGTGCGCCACGACCACACGTTCGATGTAATGGAAGACTTATCTGAACGTCCTAATTGTCTACCAGGAAGTATCTATCGCCGGTAAGTTGAAGGAAAAAGTCGGGCGGAAGAGACGCACGGTGTCGGGGACAGCCTCCTCGTTCATTGTGTCGAGCTCAGAATACTGAATGTTTGCAGAGCGTGCTCACTCGGTACGAATACATTGATCAATTGATCATCCTCCAATCTGAATCTTCTCCGAGTTTATTGTCCCAACATCATCGTCAAGGTCTAGCGAACAAAGATGGACCTCAGCGAGGGAGCCCTTTCGAATGCCGTTGCGCGTCGTTGCAGCATTTGCACAGAAGCAATACGAGCCAAAGAGTCAGTAAGCAGTTCCTTCAAGCGATCCGTGCACATATTGGTGCCATCCAGCGCGCACTCTCCGCCCTCATCCCGTTTGCCAAAAGTCTCTGATATGTAAATGGGTGAACGAAGCACAAACAGTGTCCAGAACTGCAGCCTGTCCCGAGTTGGTCTGTTCATAGGTAAAACCCAACGTAAGCTGTTCGGGGGTCGAGCTGGATGTGCTACGAGGTACAAGAGCCTCCCGCCCGTGATGCTTGCTTCCAAGCTGACCTCGGGGAGGTGGCATGATGGTGGGGCTGTTAGGATGGTGCCAAATTTGATAAAGTGGAAGCCTTCTGAGCGACTCTGTGAAAAGCGTCAACCCAACATTATTGCTGTTTGCAAAACGATGCGGAAAATGCATTGAAAATTCGAGCCTTTCCATACGGTTCTGGACCGTGAGACCTGGGCATATATGGGACGAGGGGGGACGCGAACCAGTGCATGCACTGATAAGAAACGCGAGACTAGGACGTGCCTCAAGTAAACGTCTAGCGCCCTTCTTTCCATTACACCACTACCTATCCAAGAATGTCCCACCCGCACTTGATGAAAAATCAGGGGAACGGCGAGTACCTGAGCGAAGAGCATGATGAAAAGCTGACAAGGACACAGATTCGAGTGAAACCAGTGCGGGTCGCCGGAAAGAAGTGAGACTCGTCGAAATCAACACACCAGAGCCTATATATTCGCTTGCTTTCCTCGTCGAAGAGAGGAATTTCGTGAGCAGTGGTGAGGATGGCAAGATTCGATATTGGAGTTTGGAAGACGGAAAGGAAGTGGGAGAGCCAATAGATGTGGGAAGTACATTCCACAGCGTGGCAGTCTCGCAAGACGGGCAATGGCTCGTGAACGGGCGTGGGAGTGGATCAGTCCAGGTGAGGCGGGCAAACAGTCGCACGAAGGCAAACGAGTTCAAAGCACACGGCGATTGGGTGCTTGCTGTCGACGTCTCTCCGGATGGAACACGAATTGCCAGTGGATCATGGGACCACACTGCCTGCGTCTCGTCGCTCCTTACTGGTAAGAAAATATTCAAGTGGAAACACGACCACTGGGTGGTCGGAGTCAAATTCTCTCCGGATGGTCTTCGCATCGCCACCAGAACGCCGAGGATGATCCGCATCTACAACAGTCAAAACGGAAGGCTCCTTTTCGACATAGCTATCCAAGTCGACACACCTCTCAACACTTCGCTCGCCTGGGACAACACTGGCAGTAAACTATTCGTCTCTTCATATGATGGAAATATCTACTGCTTCAATGCCGCCTCTGGGGAAACGGTCACATCCTGGAAAGTCTGTACAGGTGAACTTGGACGTATCGCGCTCGCAAAGAACAACAAATTTATCGCAGCAGCTCAAGGCTCTGCGGTGTCGTTCTGGGATACTGCCACTCACGAGCAGATTGGGACCGCCATCCAAAACAAGAACAACGTCTACTGTATGGCCATGGTAAACAACTGCGATTTTGTGGTGGGCGGGGAAGGCGGAATCACGATTTGCGATCTGCATGATATTATTCCTTCCCATTATCTTGATACTGTGTGTGCTGAACTCATTCCTATGAATTCCTTCATGACACATCTTCTCTTTGCCTACTGCAGATATCTCACAAACGCATCGTTCCACACATGACGAATGCAAGTCTGTGTCAACAGAATCGACACTCGTTCTAATCCCATCTCTTTCTCTTTCTCTTGTAGCTCGTTGATGCTAGCCCCGCAGTACTCAAACTGTGGAAGGAGGACAAGCTACTCGAGGCGATTCAACTGCTGTCGCAAGAAATCAAACAATCCAACGAAAGACAACACTTGTATGCTAGCCGTGCCTTCCTCCGAGCACGTCTTCACTAGTGGGACCCAGCCATCCGAGATGCTCAAAAGGTGATCGTCCTTTCGTTCTTGTCCATTTATTCACATTGACCGCGTATAAAGTCTATCGCACGCAAGCCGACCATATTGGCTTACGTCGCATACAGCATCGCATTATTCGGCAGAGGAGATGGAGAGCGTGCCAAAGAAGAGCTCAATATGCTCTTTTGTCATTGCGATGTATGTGATGTAGATATGTGCTTCATGTCTCTCGTCAAGGTTCGTTTTCGACAAATACTGTGACTTATCTATTCGTGACCCTCTGATAGGCAATTGTCATCTTTACATCGGGAAATCGGCAAGAAGGCATGGCGCGTGTTACCGATGTAATTACGCTCTGCCCATCGATGTCGTTGTGCTACATGGTTCAGGTACGCTATCATCAGAACTGCTTTGTAATGGGTCTAATAATCTGTTACAGGCACACATGTATTCAATTGTCCGAAAAATGCACATGCAGAAGCGTGAATATGATGTGGTACTCAAACTGTTCGACGGTCAAATGCTTCCTTGGTTTCGTCCCGATCCGCAATTAGAAACCATTTCACTGGCGAGTCTCATTTTCATATCATGACTTCTGGGCTGCTCACACTGTATCAAGATGTTTGGCTGGACAAGCGACACAGAAGAACTGAGGTTCATTCATTACCAGCAGAAATGCGAGGCACTGTATACTGTTCAGCGCCGAGAGGAAGCAATCGACTTGTTTCGGTTTGCATCCGAGGACTTAGAAAAGCAATCAGAGACGAGAGACGAAGTCAGGATATGGCTTTATGGTGAGTGATATTATTGTTCCTGCCAGAAATATTTTATGTATTGAACCGTGATCTGCGTACAGAATTCTCCCGGAAGTGCGGTCTTTCGACAGGCATTGATACTCCAAAAAGTCTTGTCGGTCGCATTCAGAGATTCGTCGAGTACCTCCGATCGTAATCCTGGGTTTCTGCGTTACTCGTTTATGTAAATTGAAGTCTCTTCTACTCAGCTGTTTCTTCTTATGTACTCGGATACCTTTGCTCGTCGTCTTACCTATGGATTTTGGATGAACGTATCATTTGTTATACAACGATGTCCGATTGTAGGGACCCGAGCGTCAGACCAGTGAAGGATCCGTTATTATTACCACAGTAGTAACACAAATGGGAGAAATAAAGCGATCGCTCCGCATATTATTTGCGAAAGTAGTATGCAGAGACCCAATTACTGTCGATTCAGACGATACAATTCATGTCGGCAACCGGTGCCCGCCATCCATCGTGCGCTTGAAGAGTGACAAGTATGCATCTGAGGAAGGATTAGGTCCCCCATCACATCTGCGGCTGTCGCGTAATGCTGACCGGGCAATCGAAGTCATTATATTTCACCGGCCGCTTACGGGCACACAGAGCTCCCGCCTGCACTTTTTCGCTGCCATGAGGTACCTACGTTGACAGCATTTCAACGTGGGGTCCACCCCTTCACCGTCCCCAAGGGATTCGATGAACGACATAGATTATATATGCCGTGATCGATTGCTGCTTTTCAGGTGATCGGTAACCTTTCGCGAGGCAAGCGAGAAATGTTGCGTGCCAGGGCTCACCCTGAATACCCACTTCCAAGTGCCTCGCTTGTGATCTCCATGAAAACATCATTGGCACGTTCATTCAGGCTGCATAAATTGTGTACCGCCGGGTTTTCCATATGAGGTCATCGATCCCTACGTTCGACTTGTTACTGGCCGCAGAAGGGTCTGCATTGGAACACGCTTTTACAAAGATCGGACGCGGTGGTTTGTTCACGTCTTCCCTCACAGAACCCTTGCGCCCCCGTAGCATCCATGATACTACCTATGCTACTTTATTGGACACACGGGATCTAAAAAGCAAATAACCCCCTCAGCGTGAAGGAGCGAACGCGACGAGAGACCTACGTTCAAGCTCTATCGAGCGAAATGAAACCGGCTGGCGGCATCCACGGCGTGATATTGGACATCGAATCTTTTGCGAAATCGAAGTCGGACATGTTCATCCTCAAGGCGAGAAAGGCTCCCGTATTTGGGACCAGGACGACGCAAGAGCGCATGTGTCGTTAAGTCTCACCCAAGGATTCATTCATCCATTGATATCGCGAACCGAGTCGTTCGCGTGGCGTCTCCACGAACGTACACAGAGGTCGCCGTGTGACCACGGTTAGGAGCTGGGGCGCTTCGATCCGTTCCTCTTCGACGAGACCGTCAACTTTCACGCTTGTCTGCAGCGCTGTTTTATCATATCAAATAACGATGCGATGAACCAGCCTGGAAGAGGTCAGAAACGAGTACGGGGTCTCAACTTCGTCGCACGGTGGCATGAGCGTTCTCACTTTTCGACCTGTCTTCGTGCATCTTTTATTTCGATCCTTCCGACTGTATGTCGCGTTCTTTCCTGTGATCTATTGGCACCAGTACAGGCATGGTACTACTCGGAAGGACAGATGACGGCCACGCTCCTCTTCTGACGCAGACAAGACGGATTGTCGGTGCTCTCGTTGCACTTTCGGGACGGTTCCAGTCCAGCTTCGTCTCCCGGAGGGACAGGACGTTGATTCTGTGTTTGAAATTAGTTCGATTGTCGTAATGGCTTTGAAAGGTGACTCGCCTGTCTTTTTTTCGACAAACGATCTGAGGCCCTGGCTATCCATTTGCCATGAAATGCATATATCATAATAGTTTGACCTCTCCTAGTCGGAACGATTCGGTCTTTTCCTTTCGGTGAAGTTTACACATGTGACATGGATCGTTCTCTCTTTTAGAATTTACGCCGCCTTAGTAGGGAATTGGGTCAGAAGGAAACGGAGATGAACGCAAACTAGTGCATGTATTGATAAGGAACACGTGTATACAGCAAACCTATGGTGTACCTCAACCAAACGCCTATGTGCCCTTCTTCCTATTAACCACCACCTACAAGAATGTCTCACTCACAGTTGACGAAAAATCAGGGAAACAGCGAGTACCTGAGCGAAGAGCATGAAGCTGACGAGAACCCAGATCCAAATGAAACCAGTGCAACTCACCAAAAAGAAGTGAAATTTGTCGAAATCGACACTCCAAGTATCATATATTTGCTTGCTTTCCTCGTCGAAGAAGAGAATTTTGTGAGCGTTGGTGAGGATGGCAAGATTCGATATTGGAGTTTGGAAGACGGAAAGGAAGTTGGAGAGCCAATAGATGGGGAAAGTACATTCCACAGCATGGCAGTCTCGCAAGACGGGCAATGGCTCGTGAACGGGACTGCAAGTGGATCAGTCCAAGTGTGGCGGGCAAACAGTCGCACGAAGGCAAACGAGTTCAAACCACACAGTAATTGGGTGCGTGCAGTGGACGTCTCTCCGGATGGGACACGAGTTGCCACCGGATCACGGGACCACACCGCCTGCGTCTCGTCGCTGCTTACTGGCGAGAAAATATTCAAATCGGAACACAGCGATACTGTGGTTGGAGTCAAATTCTCTCCGGACGGTCTTCGCATCGCCACCGCAGCGCGGAGGATCCGCATCTATGACAGCCGAAACGGAAACCGCCTCTTCAACATCCAAATCAGCGCGCCTTTCAACACTTCGCTCGCCTGGGACGACATCAGCAGTAAACTATTCGTCTGCTCATATGATGGAAATATCTACTGCTTCGATGCCGCCTCTGGGGAAACGGTCACATCCTGGAAAGTCTCTGCAGGTGAACGTGGACGTATCATGCTCGCAAAGAACAAAAATTTTATCGCAGCGACTCAAGGTTCTGTGGTGTCGTTCTGGGATACTGTCACTCACGAGCAGATTGGGACCACCATCCAAAATAAGAGCAACATCTACTGTATGGCCATGGCAAACAACTGCGATTTTGTGATGGGCGGGGAAGGCGGAATCACGATTTGTGATCTGCATGACATTCTTCCCTCTCATTATCTCGATACCGTATGCGCCAAACTCACTCCTATGAATTCCTTCATCACAAATCATAACAAACGCATCGCTCCACACATGACAAATGCAAGTCTATGTCAACAGAGTAGACACTCGTTCTAATTTCATCTATTTCTCTCGTAGTTCGTTAATCCTAGCACCGCGGTGCTCAAACTGTGGAAGGAGGACAAGCTACTCGAGGCAATCCGATTGCTGTCGCAAGAAATCAAACAATCCAACGAAAGACACCACTTGTATGCTAGCCGTGCACTCCTCCGAGCACGTCTTCACCAGTGGGACTCGGCCATCCAAGACGCTCAAAAGGTGCTGGTGCTCGTCCTTTCGTCCTCGTTCGCTCATTCACATTGACCACGTATAAAGTCTATCGCAAGCAAGCCGACCATACTGGCTTACGTCGCACACAGCATCGCATTATTCGGCAGAGGAGATGGAGAGCGTGCCAAAGAAGAATTCAACATGCTCTTTTGTCATTGTGACGTATCTGATATAGATATGTGCTTCATGTCTCTCGTCAAGGTTCGTTTCTGACACTTGCTGTGGTCTGTCTTTCCGTGACTTTCTGATAGGCGAGTGTCATATTTACATCGGGAAATCGGCAAGAAGGCATGGTACGTGTCACTGATGTAATTACGCTCTGCCCATCGGTGTCGTTGTGCTACATGGTTCAGGTACGCTATCATCAGAATTGCTCTGTAATGGGTCTAACAATCTGTTACAGGCGCACATGTATTCAATTGTTCGAAGAATGCACATACAAAAGTGTGAATATGATGTGGTACTCAAACTGTTTGACCATCCAAGTAGTCAAATGCCTCCTTCGTTTCGACCTGATCCGCAATTAGAAACCATTTCACTGGCAAGTCTCATTTTCATATCATGACGTCCGGGCTGCTCACACTGTATGTATCAAGATGTTTGGCTGGACAAGCGACATAGAAGAAATGAGGTTCATTCATTACCAGCAGAAATGCGAAGCGCTATATGCTGTTCAGCGCCGCGAGGAGGCAGTCGGCTTGTTTCGGATGGCATCCACAGACCTGGAGAAACAATCAGAGTCGAGAGAGAAAGTCAAGAAATGGCTTCGAGGTGTGTGATGTTATTTTTGGCGCGAAAAATGTTTGTATCGAATCTTAATTTGCGTGCAGAATTCTCGCAACAGTGCGGGCTTTCGACGAGCGTTGATACTCCACATAATCTCGGTCGCTTTCAGAGGTTCGTCAAGCACCTCCGATTATAATCCCGAGTCTCTTGTATTGCTCGCTTTCACTTCTGCTCAACTGTTTTTTTCTTCTTGTATGCTCGGGTGCCTTTGCTCATCGTCTTACCTATGAATTCTGGATGAACGTATCATTTGTTATACAAAGATGTCCACTTTCCATCCACCATGGTATGCAAAGACCATTGGTGCGAGTAGCAACGATTAAAATTTTCAGCGATTGTTGGGGCCCGAGCGTCAGACCAGTGAAGCATCCGTTATTATTACCATAGTAGTAACACAAATGGGAGAAATAAACCAATCACTGCGCATAGTATTTGCGAAAGTAGTATGTAGAGACCTAATTACTGTCGATTCAGACGATACAATTCATGCCGGCAACTGGTGCCCGCCGTCCATCGCATACACACATGCACTTGAAGAGTGACAAGTATGCATCTGAGGAAGGATTGGGTCCCCCCCATCAGATCTGCCGCTGCTCTGCGGCTGTCGCGTAATGCTGACCGGGCAATCGAGGTCATTATATTGCACTGGCCACTTCAAACGGGCACACAGAGCTCCCGCCTGCATTTTTTCGCTGCCATAAGGCACCCACGTTGAATTTCGACGTGGGGTCCACCCCTTCACCCCCAAAGGATTCGATAAACGACATAGATTATATATGCCACGATCGATTGCTGCTTTTCGGGTGGCCGGCAACCTTTTGCGAGGCAAGCGAGAAATGCTGCGTGCCAGGGCTCACCCTGAATACCCACTTCCGAGTGCCTCGCTTGTGATCTCCATGAAAACAACGTTGGCGCGTTCATTCAGGCTGCACAAACTGTGTACCGCCGGGTTTTCTATATGAGGCTATCGATTCCTACGTTCGACTTGTGACGACGACTTGTCGTATGTCGTGCAATTGAGCATGAGAGTCTGGGTTGGATTGTTGGCTTGCAAGAGGGCGTGAAGACACTGTAAACTTGATCGATCGAGTGGATAAGAATAAATGCACACTGCATGAGCATGAGCGACAATCAAGATGCTTGAAGCTTGAGGACGCGTGTCCTAGTTTACATCGTTCATTTCCGCACTATCGTCACGTTGAACATCGAGGATGGCATTCCATTCCTATTTGTAATAAACTCGCGATGACGCGACAGAATTCCACGAGGGTAATGCAAAGATGCACATAGATACGTAAGCACGGACCTGTATCTCCAGACAATTCCACTCATGGGTTACATCGATGGATATGTTGACGCTGCACAGAGCATTCGAGACTTGGAATAAGAACTGAAATTAGATCGATTGTCGTAATGGCTTTGAAAGGTGACTCGCCTGTCTTTTTTCGACGAAAGATCTGAGGCCCTGGCTGTCCGTTTGTCGTGAAATGTGTATATCATGATGGTTTGACCTCTCCTAGTCGGAACGACTCGGCCTTTTCCTTTTGGTGAAGTTTACACATGTGACGTGGATCGTTCTCTCTTTTAGAATTTACGCCGCCTTAGTGCAGTCAGATCTAGACCACCATGACGTCAAAGGATTGGGGGAAGGGGGAAGGGAGATGAACACAAACCAGTGCATGCATTGATCAGGAGCACGTGTATACAGCAAGCCTATGGCGTACCTCGAGTAAACGCCTACATGCCCTTCTTTCTATTATACCACTACCCATCCAAGAATGTCTCACCCGCAGCTGACGAAGAATCAGGGGAAAGGCGAGTGCCTGAGCGAAGAGCACAAAGAAAAGCTGACGAGGACACAGATTCGAATGAAATCAGTGCGACTGACCGAAAAGAAGTGAAACTTGTCAAAATCAACACTTCAATGCCCATATATTTGCTTGCTTTCCTCGTCGAAGAGGAGAATTTCGTGAGCAGTGATGAGGATGGCAAGATTCGATATTGGAGCGTAAAAGACGGAAAGGAAGTGGGAGAGCCAATAGATGGGGAAAGTACATTCCACAGCATGGCAGTCTCGCAAGACGGGCAATGGCTCGTGGGCGGGACTGCGAGTGGATCAGTCCAAGTGTGGCGGACAAACAGCCGCAGGAAGGTGAACAAATTCAAACCACACAGCGGCTGGGTAATTGCAGTGGACATCTCTCCGGATGGAACACGAATTGCCAGCGGATCCAACGACAGAACTGCCTGTGTCTGGTCGCTCCTTACTGGCAAGAAAATATTCAAATGGAAACACAACGACTGGGTGGTCGGAGTCAAATTCTCTCCGGATGGTCTTCGCACTGCCACCGCAGCGCGGAGGATCCGCATCTATGACAGCCGAAACGGAAGCCGCCTCTTCGACATCCGAGTTGGCACGTCTCTCAACACTTCGCTCGCCTGGGACAACACCAGCAGTAAAATATTCATCTCATGTGATGGGAGTATCCACTGCTTCAATGCCGCCTCTGGGGAAACGGTCACATCCTGGAATGTCCAAGGAGAACATGGGCGCTTCGCGCTCGCAAGGAACAACAAATTTATTGCAGCAACTAATGGGTCTGCGGTGTCGTTCTGGGATACCGTCACTCACGAGAAGATTGGGACCACCCGAAACAAGAACAACATCTACTGTATGGCCATGGCAAACAACTGTGACTTTGTGATGGGTGGGAAAGGTGGAATCACGATTTGCGATCTGCATGACATTCTTCCCTCTCATTATCTTGATACTGTATGCGCCAAACTCATTGCAGTGAATTCCTTCATGACAAATAATCACTTTGGCTGCCACAGATATCTCACAAAGGCATCGCTCCATACATGTCGAATGCAAGTCTGTGCCAACAAAGTCGACACTCGTTCTAATTCCATCTCTTTCTCTCGTAGCTCGTCAATCCTAGCACCGCGGTGCTCAGACTGTGGAAGGAGGACAAGCTACTCCAGGCGATTCAACTACTGTCGCAAGAAATCAAACAATGCAATGAAAGACAACACTTGTATGCTAGCCGGGCACTCCTCCGAGCACGTCTTCACCAGTGGGACCCAGCCATCCGAGATGCTCAAAAGGTGATCGTCCTTTCGTTCTTGTCCATTTATTCACATTAACCGCGTATAAAGTCTATCGCAAGCAAGCCGACCATACTGGCTTACGTCGCATACAGCATCGCATTATTCGGCAGAGGAGATGGAGAGCGTGCCAAAGAAGAGCTCAATATGCTCTTTTGTCATTGTGATGTGTCTGATATAGATATGTGCTTAATGTCTCTCGTCAAGGTTCGTTTCTTACACTTTCTATGGCCTATCTGTCCGTGACTTTCTGATAGGCGAGTGTCATATTTACATCGGGAAATCGGCAAGAAGGCATGGTACGTGTCACTGATGTAATTACGCTCTGCCCATCGGTGTCGTTGTGCTACATGGTTCAGGTACGCTATCATCAGAACTGCTTTGTAATAGGTCTAACAATCTGTTACAGGCGCACATGTATTCAATTGTCCGAAGAATGCACATACAGAAGCGTGAGTATGATGTGGTACTCAAACTGTTTGACCATCCAAGTAGTCAAATGCCTCCTTCGTTTCGACCTGATCCGCAATTAGAAACCATTTCACTGGCAAGTCTCATTTTCATATCATGACGTCCGGGCTGCTCACACTGTATGTATCAAGATGTTTGGCTGGACAAGCGACATAGAAGAAATGAGGTTCATTCATTACCAGCAGAAATGCGAAGCGC
The DNA here is from genome assembly GCA_038090275.1 of Austroboletus novae-zelandiae. Taxonomy (NCBI): domain Eukaryota; kingdom Fungi; phylum Basidiomycota; class Agaricomycetes; order Boletales; family Boletaceae; genus Austroboletus; species Austroboletus novae-zelandiae. The sequence goes on along the minus strand of JBBPML010000115.1, from coordinate 37,550 downwards.
TATATGCTGTTCAGCGCCGCGAGGAGGCAGTCGGCTTGTTCCGGATGGCATCCACAGACCTGGAGAAACAATCAGAGTCGAGAGAGAAAGTCAAGAAATGGCTTCGAGGTGTGTGATGTTATTTTTGGCGCGAAAAATGTCATGATTTGCGTGCAGAATTCTCGCAACAGTGCCGGCGTTCGGCGAGCGCTGATACCCCACAGAATCTCGGTCGCTTTCACAGATTCATCAAGTACCTCCGATCGTAATCCTGAGTCTCTTGTATTGCTCGCTTTCACTTCTGCTCAGCTGTTTTCTTCTTATATATTCGGACGCGTTTTCTGGTCGTTTTACCGATGAATCCTGGATAAATCTATTATCTGTATATACAACGATTAAAAATAACAGCGACTGTTGGAACTCGAGCGCCAGACCCAGCGAAGAATCCGTTCTTATCACCACAGTAGCGCAAACAGGAAAAATAAACATTTTATCGCAATCACTGCGTATAGCATTTACGAAAGTGTTCCACTGTCATGATCTGAGAAACCTTGTCGAGCAAGGCAAATTACTTGTGCTATTATAAGTATGTCGTTCAATAAACACTCCGACAAAAAAAAATCCATCACGCCAATGCACTCGCACGTTCCATCAATCCTTTGACACGTCTGCTCAACCGCTCCGCTTCCATCCTGCGGTCCAGCACCTGCTGTGCTGGCATGTCCTTGCGTCGCATCCACCCCCGCGTTGGTATCGTCCTCCCCTTGCCTTCCCCCTCACACACATTCTCATCGACTTCTTCGCCATCGCTCACGCGCTTGCCGTGCAAGACGGACAGGTCGACCACCCGGGGCGACGACGAAAACTTGATCACGTCCCGGTACAACATCTTGGTCTCCGTCGCGAGCGACCGGATCGTAAGACGCGGAGACGGCACGTCCGAGGCGTCCGAGTCCGAATCGGACAACGTCGACGGGTCCAAGGCGGGCGTCGAGGGCCGCCGTACAGGCTCCGGGAGAGGCGGCAACGCTCGAATCTCCTTGAGCAAGTCTTGTCCCTTGAGATACGAATTCTCCGTTCGGAGGAACCGTACCGTCCCCCGGAGAGCTTCGATCTGTTCGAGCAAATGCGACGTTTCGATGCTCCCTTCCACCGGCGTATTTTCCGACTCGACAGGTAGATGACCGGTGGCTGTCCAAACGTTAGTATTTCCAACGCTACCCCACACCGCCAGCGACACCCCGCACCTTGTCTTTCAGGCGCAGCCATCGTCTTGAGCTTGACATTGTCTTGCTCGAGTGCGTCCAAATCGGCTTGAAGCTGCTCCATCGCCTCCTCGTACGCCCGCTCCTGTTTCCTCGCTTTCGACAACTCAGATTCGAGTTCGACGATCGAATCCGCTTGTTTCTTGCTCGCCTCCATACGGCGTTCCATGAGCTCGATTTTCACCGTCGATTCTTGGATCGTTTGGTCTCTCGACTTGAGGCTACGGACGAGACCCTGAATCTCATCTTGTAATTGCGCCGCCTTGCGCTCCGCCTCGACGTTGACTGCCATACTCGCTCGGATTTCGTCCACGCGCACGATCCAAGGTGGTGTACCAGTGACTATGTTAAACAGTCAGTCAACGTCTTGGACGAAGGAAAATAAAGGTAACCCACTCTTGACGACGTTTTCTGGTTCGAGTACGATAGGTAGTAATTTACCACACTCCCCTGCCAGTTGTGCAATGGCGTCGCCGACGGCTTCCCAACAAGATACACCAGGACGCAACCCTTTGGCGACGGTCGACATGGCCGTCTGCCTGGCATACGAAAGAACCGTGGGAAGCTGGAACGAGGACTTGGCACTTCGGGCATCGCTCAAGTGAGGAATGACCTGTTGCGCAAGCTATCCGACGATGGATCAATAGTCATTGTCACGTGAGTGGAATCGGACGTACCGAGATACCAAAGTTGACGAGCTCCGGAACGGCGTCGCTCAGAGACTTTAGTTGACAAACTAAATGTGCTTTCATCGCTCCCGAGTCCTGGATAACGTCCTCCAACCGTTTCGTTAGTTTCCTGTGTTAAAGTCATGAGCGTCTATGGCACAAATGAACTTAGTGGAAATACGAACTTGGAGAGTACCTTGGCGCTCTTGCATTGATCGAGGAGCTTCTGGAGAGGCTCGAATAGTTCAGGCTCAGGGTCATACCCGCCCATTTCGAGAACCACATCTTCATCACGCAAGATATCTGCAACCGATGTTTTCGTGAGACCGATCGAAGCAGCAAAGGCGTCCAGATCGTGATCAAACGAGAGCGCATATCCCAATTCTCGTTCACCTAGATCTTGGTCAAATCCACTGAAGTACGTCTCTGCTAGATGATCGAACTGAGCTTGCAATCTATACGACGTTCAACTCTTGCAACCAGTAGCATACGGAAGCACTTACTTCATGACGTCGCTGACGAACTCCATTTCACGGAATTCATCACGCCTCAAGAGGTCAATATGCATATCGATACGCTTCTCCATCGGAGCAACCTCTGGGTATATGCGACCGATGTTCAGGAAATGGGTTGGATCGCAGCAACGAAGGATTGTGGCGAAGCGCTTGCACAGGATGGCGAGACCGGCAGCGTGCCCTCTCATCTATAATACCATGTTACTTGAGTGAATTCTTACTTGTTGGATATACTTACCTCGCATATCCCAACAAGAGTGTCGGACACATTACCATTCAACGAGTCGGGAAGTCCGTGGGCTTGTCCGACGATTACGTTGATAAGATCGATCTTCAATCCCATGCGCTGGAAGAAGAGGTGACAACTTATGGCATCGCTGTCACTCTCTACATATAGTTGGGGCAAGTACGGCTATTTTACGGGAAATTAGTTTTTATAAAAGACGAACGAAGCAAGGATATTACCTGCACGATACCAAGCAGTTCCTTGCTTTCTTTCGCCTCAAGCTTGCGTATCTCGAGCTCGATGGTCTTTGCCTGATTCTTGGCGGCGGATGATTGCAGTTTGAGATTAAGAGACATCATTGCGGCTGTCTGAGATGCTGCTGTAGCAGATTCATGCTGTGCCGTTTGAGTTTGCTTGCGCAAGTTATCAAGTTCGCTGAACGAGACGATCAAAAAGGTCCGCGCATTGCGATGCCAAGTAACTACCTTTGAAGCTGTAGCACGAGCTCTCGGAACTGTGCGATCGTATTGTCCAAGTCTTGACAGGCGTCTTCCAAGGCGGAAATTTTTTGCACGTGTTCTCGAATCTGGGAATCCTTTGAATCTGTAACCAAGAATGAAATCCACACATCTGAAGCACGCTGGCATAATACGCACCGATATCTTCTTGCAACGCCTTCTCAGTTTCGATGTGGTTTTCCTCTAGTTCGTCATTGAGTTCTTTAAGCGCCTCAAGGTCCTCGATGGTAATACGCATCTCCTCGATCTTCTCCCCAAGCATGAGATTTCGTTCGGTAAGTTGCACAAGCATCTCTTCTGCTCCGAGTGCATCATCGAGTTGGGATTTGAGGTCATCGATTTGAGTTTCGGCATTGGCGAGTTTGATTAGAGTCGTTTCATACTGGCCTATTGTAGATGGACGGATCAGGCGCAGCGGAGGGAAAAGGTGAGCGAATAGAGTAGACCTTGAAGATCATCAACGCTCGTGATGTCCTTTTCCATCTCAGTGATTCGTCGGCGCTGTTCTTGTTCGGTTTGTTGTGACATGTCTCGTAGACTACAATAGGATTAAAACGGGAGCAAGAATAAGAGTGAGCTGCATACCGGACGAGCGCCTCCTTCAGACGCTCGTTGTGTTTCTCGAGCTGAATGTACGGCAGTGAAGACTTGACGTTTGTTTCACCCTCCTCCCCTGGGGCTGCCTTGCGGTCAACATTGTCGTACGTCGTTCCGTGCATGTACTTACCGCCGCCTTCTTTCAACACCTGCAGCTCGATCTCGACCTGAGCCAACTTTTCTCTGATCTCTTCCAGCTCTGCTTGTGCCAGCTCGGCCTTTTCTTCCGCAACCTCTTTATCCAACATGGACATTTCCAATTGCTCCTGGGCATCGATGCCCCTGTTATCAGAGAGCTGAGCAAGTTGCTGGGCGTCCGATAATTCGCGTCGGGTCGCGATCAGCTCTGTTTGAAGTTGGTTTAACTTGGCCTGTAATTTAGGACGAAGGGCAACAAAAGATTCGGCTTCGGAGAGGCGTGTCTCGAGCTCGCGGATGTGACGTGTGTCGTCTGTCCGTTTTGCTTCTAGTACTCGCGTTCGTGCGCGAAGTTCTTGAATCTCGGCGTCTTCTGCTGAGCGCTGTTATTTGGGTGAGTGGCAAAGAGTCGCGCGTAAAGACGAGACAAACGTTAGTAATATGTGAAGAAGAGGACGGTTCTCTCGATATAGACACCGCTCGCGGGTGTCCAGACAATCTAGTAGGTGACGATTCGGGAGGGGCCGTCAAGGAAACAGAAGGCGTGATCTTGGCAGGAGACACTGGGACGGGTTCTGGAAGAGACTGTGGGTGAGGTTGAGGGGAGGCAGTAAGAGGATTTGAAGGTGCTAGGATGATCGTCCTCGGTGTCGCGGCTGGGGCGAACGTGTCGGGCGGGGGTGCAGTGACACGCGCGGAAGGACTAGGCGGCACAGTGTCTGCAGTCGACTGGCGAGGAAAGGACTTGCGTGGTTGGAGAGAGAGGGACGGGATGCGTTTGGCGGGGGAGGACGGCGGCACGAGACGGGACATTCGGGGAGTCGATCTGTCGGGCGGTGAGAGCATCGAGTTGGCGGACTGGGGAGGCTTGGCTGGGCTTGGAGAGCGGGAAGACGAGGACGCGGCGCTCCCAGTTCCGGAGCGCAGTGGGGTGGGCCTGGCGAGACCGGTGCTGGGCGTGCGCTGATGGCCAGAGAGGGTGCGCGCCGGTGTGCGCTACACGACCACTGTGATTCCCCATCGCGGCAGAAAATAAGAGGGGCTCACCGTCACCGACGGCTGCTCTGGCTCGGCCGCGATGATTTTGACCTGGCTTGGGCGGACGAAGACGCCGTGGAGGGGCTTGCACGAAAAGTAGACGGCGCCCTTGATAGACCCGTCGTTCTTTCCCGCTGGCTCGAAGAGCTCTATGCCGACCCATTTTCCCGGTGCAAAGGCGGTCGTCCCCGAGAAGCGCACGATGCCCTTGCCGTTGGGGATCTCGACGAGCGCACCGAGGGGGGCATCCATGGCTGCTGTGGCGGTGCAGGGGAGAGACGTAGTGAGGGCGTGTGACACGTGACCCAGTCGCTGCTTGCGATGGGACATGATGTGCACGGTATGGCATTCGCCTTCTCTTCCTCCCCCTCCTCACGGACCATCGCTCAGGTATTTCTCTGTCCGCGCTTAGAGATCGCTCTGGCTCAGACATGGGCTCCGATATTCTCACAGAACGCGGTTGGGCCGCGTCCACAACCGTGTCCGACCCCTCCTCGAAAGGCCGCGGTGAACATTCTAGGACGCACCCAAACGGAAGGCACCATGGCTCCGACGAGACTCTCCCGGACCCGCTCCCAATAATTCCCTATTGGTCCGCCAAACGACATCTCACCTGTGGAAATCCCATGCCACAATCCCCCGACTGCGCTAAACTTTTCCCTTGGCGCGGTTCAGCCCCCGGAAAACTAAAGACCGCAAACGCTGCTCTCGTATTGTGTCTCAACATAGATGTAGATCCACCTGATATCATCAAAACAAGTCCCTGTGCCGTCCTCGAGTGCTGGGTAGATCCGCATACCATGCCTTCGCATAAAGCTCTGGAAGCCATCGGCACCAATCTACAACATCAATTCGAGGGTCTCAGTCTCAAGATCCCTTACAAACCAATCCTCGATCCTTCCTACGACGATTTGCGTCGCTTCTGTATCAATTTGCGCAAACAAGCAAAAGACGAGACCGTTTGCTTTTATTATAACGGGCACGGCGTGCCCAAACCAACACCGAGTGGCGAGCTCTGGTGCTTTAATCGTAACTACACCCAGTACATCCCCGTTTCTCTCATGGAAGTACAAAACTGGCTTGGGTCTCCGGGCGTCTACATCTGGGACTGCTCCGCTGCTGGAAACCTGTTAACCAACTTCAACGTCTTTGCTGAGCGCCGCGACCAGGAGGTCTTCACCACTCGTGGCGGCTACATCGATGGCATGCAACCTTACATGAACTCTCTCCAGCTCGCAGCCTGTCTTGCACACGAGCAACTCCCCTCATGTCCAGAACTCCCTGCCGATATCTTTACTTCCTGCCTCACATCCCCCATCGACATCGCGCTCCGATACTTTATCATGACCCATCAGTTGCCCAACAACATCACCCCAGACATGGTCATGCAACTCCCCGGCGATCTCAAAGATCGAAGAACGCCTCTAGGCGAGCTCAACTGGATATTTACCGCCATAACGGATACCATCGCATGGACTACCTTTCCTCGCGATGTCTTCACGCGCCTGTACCGCTCCGACCTCCTCATCGCATCCTTGTTCCGCAACTTCCTCTTGGCAGAAAGGATCATGAAGAATTACCATTGTACCCCACACACCTATCCTGCACTTCCCGCTACAAACACGCATACACTCTGGGGCGCGTGGGATCTTGCCGTCGATACGTGCCTACGGCAACTTCCCGAGCTGCTTGAAAAAAATCCCACAACCGCAGGTGCCACAGCGAACTCTCAAGGACAGGTTGTTACTTGCGCAGGACAGTCTGCGCAGCGGGGTGTTCAGGGTTCCCAGGCGGATAAGGCATATCAATACATACCTAGCAGGTTCTTTACGGATCAACTCACAGCTTTTGAAGTCTGGATATCTCGAGGTGGCTCTGCACTCACGAAGCGCGGTCCATTATCGCTTCCGCCCCAGAGCTGTGGAGGTTTTGATGGCGTGGACGGCACAAACGGCTCTGCCATAAGCCCCAATGGAATCTCGACTTCTCCTGGTCATCAATCTGACCGAGACTTGGTGCCACGCAAGCCTCCAGACCAACTTCCCATCGTCCTTCAAGTTCTTCTTTCTCAACCCCACAGACTTCGAGCCCTCATCCTCCTGTCGCAGTTTGTAGATCTAGGACCATGGGCCGTCAATCTCGTCCTCACAATTGGCATATTCCCATACATTTCCAAGTTGTTGCAAGCCGCGGGTCAAGACTTGCGGCCTGTTCTCATCTTCATATGGGCACGCATCCTCGCAGTCGACGCGAGTGTTCAAGTTGATCTCCACAACACTCAAGGCTTCAAATACTTTGCCAATGTTTTAGCCCTTACCGACGATCATCCGCAACATGCGCTTCCTAACAGCGCGGAACACAAGGCCATGTGCGCATTCATCCTCGCTGCCGTTTCTCGGGACTATTACAATGGTCAGATGGCCTGCTGGAGAGAGCGTGTATTCGACAATTGTTTCGACAAATTAGACGAAGGCGACTTTTTACTCAGGCAGTGGTGTGCGCTGTGTATCGCCCAGATATGGGAAGGGAACGACGAGATCAAGGTCTATGGCGTCGACAGGGGCACTCAGGATAAGCTGATCTTGATGTTGTCTGATGACTCGCCAGAAGTCAGAGCTGCCGCCTTATATGCACTAAGTACGTTCATGGGTGCAAGTGGATCTGCAAATCACGCGAAACACGGCGGTGGGGGTACTGGAACGCAGTATCAACTTGAAGAACGGATCCATTTCCGCATGGAAGTTGCTGTGGCCACTGGCGCCACACTTGCTGTGAAAGACGACGCGAGTCCAATGGTGCGCAAGGAACTCCTTGTTCTTATCAGCTGTCTCGTCAAGGAATGGAGAGGTTATTTCGTGATCTGTGCGTGGATCTACTGGGAAGAAGATAGGAAGTGGCGCTCCGATCCAGCCGCACAGCCTCATGAAGAGGAAATGACCTCGGTCGCTGTCGCTGAATGGTTGGATGTATTTGGGGACGACGATGGGGCACGAGAAGAGAACCGTGTTCTACTGTCATCGTTCTTCACGATCTTCGTTGGCCTATTGGAGCTGACGACCGACTCATACCACGAAGTCGCAACCCTTGCACAAACTATCGCAGACTACATCGTGGCCCTCCTATTGGCTTCTCCGTTCTACCGTCTTGAATGCACATCTCTCGATGTTCCGCCATCCCAACCAGACCCCAGGGGTGGACAAGGCGGTGCTCACTCTCGTGTTTCATCTCTCCAGTCATCCCCCCTCGTGCAACATCCCCCCTCTCCCGTGCTTTCTCGTGTAGGAGTGAGCCGCAGCGAGAGTGCGACAAACGCACTATCTTCGGGTGTCACTTCCACCATCCGACGCACCTCCTCGTTCGCCAACGCCCTGCGCAATCTCGCGGGTGGCATTGCCTTCCCAACGATCGAAGATGCCCGAACCCCCTCCTCCCCAATCATACCATCACAATCTCGTCCCGACTTTCCTGCCGCTTCCAGACCCCCCTCGCCCAACTACAATATCGCACAGTATACGTCGCCTTATTCCCGCCCGACGACACCGAGCCCAATGGCTACCACGATTTTGGCTTCGCAACCCCCGTCACCTACCCTGTTCAATGCAGATTATCTTCCTTCGCATGTCATGGAGGCGCTCATGGAAGAAGACATGGTACGACTGCGTTCACGACGGCGGATAGCCACACATGGGAGAAGAGGTGGACCCAGTCACGGGCCAGGTAGTGATTTAAGCAGTCCGAGCGGGAGTACGTTCTCGGTTGATTCTGGCGGGAGCAATGTTCCACTTGGCTGCGGAACAGGGAATGGTCTCCGAAACATTTTGCCACTAAGGAGCTCCTTCTTTGACTGGTGCTGTGAATATTTCAAGGAGCCCCAGATGAGAGTATGTCGTTTTTTACTCGTGCCGATCCGTCTCTGCTCACCTTGTGACTGGTTTCAGCAAGCGGAGGCGGACGAACCTGGCAGCGTTCAATACAATTATCAGGTGTGGAGGCAACAACGCAACGAACATATTGTTTCAGAAACGCAGGTGCAAGCGACGTTGGCAGGTGAGCCGTTTCTCGGAACTATGTTTCGTTCGCTCGATGAGGTTGCATCCACAGAGAGTTCTCGCTGGGACCGGCCGGTGGCCAGTCTACAGGTCAATAGCAACCCGCTTTTGATGACCATGCACGCCTACGACCCTCATCTCGTAATCGCAAATGACACAGACATGATCAGGTTCGTTGTAGGTGCTTTCGTGATTATCACGTATTGACTGTACTCTAGTGTTTGGGATTGGTCACAGCGAAAGCGGCTGAGCTACTTTTGCAACGGAAATTCCAGGGGAACGGGTATAACCTCGTTGCACATCATCAACCAAGATGTAGGGGGTATCATTATGGCAGGTTCAGGTACAGTTGTTCTTTCCTTGCCGGATTCATGGTCGTGTTGAAGTGCCTTTACAGCCGACGGTGTCGTACGCTTATATCGTAATTACGATTCGATTTCGGATCAAGGACCATTGCAGATGGTCAGTTCTTTCCGCGGTCTGACCGAAATGATCAACGTACGGAGGGGAAGCGGACTCATCATGGACTGGAAACAATCCGGAGGGTCTCTTCTCGTGGGCGGTGACTCAAGAATCATAAGGGTTTGGGATGCACACACCGAGTCCCAAGTTTTGGTGAGGTCTCTTCCGATTAATCTTGCCGTGGCTGCCGCTGATCGGACTGTCTAGGACTTGGAAACGAATTCAGAGTGCCCCGTCACCTCTCTAGTCTCTGATCACGGGTCATCGTCGACGTTTGTTGCTGGTTTCGCTGATGGCGCGGTCAAAATTTTCGATCGACGACTGGAAGAGGAGGATGCTGTGGTGAGATCGTATCACGAACATCACGCATGGGTGCAGAACGTCAAGTATCACCCAAGGATCGGTGGCCAGTTTCTTTCTGCAAGGTTTGTCATGTTTTATTTTGGCGGGAAAAAAAACGACATGGATCGTCCACAGCTTGTCTGGTGAGGTCCGTCTATGGGACACCCGAAGCTCTGATCGTGCCACCAAAGTATGGGATCCACATCCCTCTGGCTTGTCGTGTTTCGACGCTCATCCCCAAACTGGCTTGTTCGCTACGTGTGTACCCGTTTCTGTGTCTGTGTCTAGCGACTGACGTTGGAATAGCACGTCTGCTCTCACGCCTACCAACTGGAGGCACCAGCGCCTGACGATACATTCGTTATCGGATCCGGGTCACAATCCGCTGACGGCGCTCAGTCTCTCCACTGGGATTTCCGTATACCCTACCCGACCGCCGTCGCCGTACATTCCGAGATGTACGTCGCTGTCGTTCCATCCGTCGGAGATGTTGTACGCCATTGGGCAACCTGATGGGACCGGTACGTGTCGCATTCACTGTGTCTTTTTGTCGCGTCTGACGCGGCGTTGACAGTGAAAATCACGGGATGCAAGTTTAATTAGCGTTCGAGCGCTTGCGTGTTTGCTGTATCTTATTAAATGCTTTGTTTTTATGTTTCGAAATGCTATCTAACAATGTACCCTTTGAATGTACGTTGATAATACAATGACTCTCTGGGCATCGATGACCGGTGACAAAATTTACAGAAACAAGTTTGTATTTTATGAGCAGATGGCACACTTACCTCCAAGCCTCCCAGACTGAACCTGTATCATAACAAAGAACTCCGGCGCGTCAATACGAGCGGATCTCGGTCCTTCCAGGGGGTGTAACCACATCGTGTGCCGTACTACATTTCCTTTTGCGAAGGTGATCACGTCGAATGCTTGAAGCAGATGAGCTCATGAAAAGTGCAAGCCTGAATATAAATATGGCCCCCTGTGGAGTCTGGTATTCGGCTCAAGCCTCTTATTTCACGGTCCCAAGCCTACTTCAAGCTAGGCGTGGTCGCTGGCCAGCAATTCTGTCACTGGCGCTGTCGAACACGACACCCCTCGCGAGGCTGAACATTTCCAACCCCATATGGACGATGGCCATGCCACAAGAGAGCAGGCCGTTGCCAGCCCTTCGCCGCGCTTGGTCACTGAGTCGAGGTTCTCTCAAGTTTGCATGGCACGTGTCCAACGTTGCGTGGCCTCAGCTTCAGTGACACGCCAACTTTCACTTCCACCCTCCGCCTCGCTCGATCTCAATATTAACTTGTACCACAGCCCATGCTCGAGACCATTCATGCGGAATTTTTCGAGCTCGATGCATTCCGTGTCGCTTTCGGTGCCTGTCTTACGATCACTTTCCTGTTGACCTGGAACATATCGACCGAGTCGCCCTGCCGGTGCGGACGCGGGTCGACTCGCTACAATCGTCGCACTACTACAGTGATTTGTTTTTTTATATAACTCAGCCCCCCTTCGGCTCTGAGCTTTCAAAACGAGGCTAACAAACTTGGCTGGCAGCTGAGTACCCTCCCGCTCCCCACAGGGAACTGCGTCCGCGGATACACAAGGTGTGGGTGCGAAAGATGGATCGACGCCAGGCTGTTGGATGCCAACAACCTTGCACGGATAGCCATGAACATTTGAATGATGATGATCAATCAATTAATCATGGCTGCCAGCCACGTCTGGAAGTCATCATTATACCTCTCCAGAGAAGAATTGCAGGGGATATGGGGACCAAGATTTCAGCTGGGAACTTCGTCGACCGTCGACTGTTGAATCTTCAAAGACGGCGCTGGAAGACCTTCGCATCATCCTGAAGCCTTCACGGTCAGATGGAACTGGGTGCCGAGGCCCAAGCCTCGGCTGTGCTCTTCAGGAACGTCTCGGATCAATAATGAAAGCCTTTCTGGCAAAAACTGGCCATCCTGTGGAACGTTCTCTTCAAGGTATACCCTAGGATGACATATAGCGCACCTGGTAGCCTGAGGACTCCTCTCCCACCACACCATATTGTTCTTTTTCTTACTCGTCCCATTATTTTCAACAAGACTATGACCTCTTTCTTACAGACTGCCCTGAATGGCCTTTTCATGAACGACTACGGATCTGGTATGTATGCTCGTCCACACATACTAGTCACACTGAAGATAGATAACGAGTTGTTATATGTAGTTGTTACCATTGTTACTATTGGATATGATTACGGTGCGTTATAAAGACTCCTTACAATGTTTCTGACCTCTAAGTGTGCTCTCAGTCCTTACATTCTCCGAAGAGGTATTGTTGGCATCCTGAGTTATTGTATGCCTTGCTGATCATATTCAGATAGAATACATCTGGGTCAGCAACAATTTATTTTTTTGTTAAACGGAGATGTTTCTAATAATTAAACGACAGACCAAACCCTGGACCTGGGTAACAACTCTATTTGTTATCGTATGCCTCAGATTCTGCAGCACTTATCGAGATACTCAATGAGTCATAGATTCGTTATTGTGGTCTTGTAGTCATCACGTGAGTCTGAAATCTGTTGTGGTCTCTGGACGCATACTAAAGGCAATTCCAATTGTCAGGTTGGACGGCTTTATTGGTATGTCTGTGTTTCAACTCACAACATGAAGCTCATCGAAACGCAAATCAAGTTGGAAGTACCTTCTTTCCTGGCCCTAAGAAAGTATGCATCCTTTACTATTATACAACAAGCTGATGGATGCTCATACTGAGTTCTGCTCGTGTCTATAGAAGTAGGCATTACATCTCCCATCTTTATCAAAAAGATATTGTTAACGTGACTACTAACACACGCCAAACAGCCTGAGTTGTGAGAATATTTGTTTTCTGGTTGATATATCATTTCCCATAAATCGCTTTCAAGGTGAAATTGCCGTTATCATCGGGCTCTGGGCATATGCTCTCTTTCTTTTTTCAGCTGACTGTGAGTGTTCCTGTCGTCTGCGAATGTAACCACTGAATTGCATGACGCCAGTGATGATGCTCCTCCGTGTATGGGCCATGTATAATCGATCAAGATCAATTCTCATAATTCTGCTGCTGCCATTTATACTGGAGATTGTCTCCCTCGTCTTCTCAGGCGTCATATACAGCGATCCAAAAATTTCCCCAGGTGCGTGAATCGCCGGACAAGCGTTCTAATACCAAATCAGCTGACCGCCTTTACCCTGCCTTCCATCACAGTGACCGACAGTCAAATACTCAGTTACTCATATTGTATGAAGATTCCTTCGACCTCCTATCTTTGGACGGAAATGCTAGCCGTCATTGTTCAACTTGTCAACAGTGCGGTAATATGTATCCTTGTGATCGTCAAATGCACAAGAGAATTTCTGCAGACATACCAAACGACAAAGCGATGGGAAGTCAATCGGTACATGGACATGCTCATTAAGCAGGGCATCATTTACTTTGTCGCGTACGTCTCCGCTCTCCCCTTACAATGCAAACTATCAAGAAGAAAATCAAACTAAAGATGGTCACACCAGGATATTGGTGTTCCAGCTCCTCAACCTGTTGAACTATTTGAATATACTTCCAACAGCGCGCTGGCAATTCGCGCTGGCAATCGCCCTGGAATATGTGCCGGCTTTCGCTTTAATCCCTCGGTTCGTTATGAGCATGCGGGAACTGTATGCACAGGGCGGTGTGCGATTCGGAGGCATCGATAGTGCGTTTGGCTTGACGAGTTCCCATATTGGTGTTCAATCGGCGATCGTGTTCGCGGACGTCGAGCAGAACGAGCCTGAGGTTGTCGAGGAAATACCGATGGAGGTAATACCGTAATAGAGGTTGGAACATTTCAATCAGATTGTGACGCCATCAGGGTCAGAAAACTTAGTACTACTTTCGTCGTAAGACGGCTCCTCACTATTCACAAAAATGTTCGACATTCACCGTTAACCAGGCAGCATGTTAAAATAGCGACCGGTGCTGTACAATAGCCTCGATTGCCTATCAACATCGCGCGACCGCCACTGACCCAATGGGGGACAGTCCGAGTTGTCGTTCACTAGGAATACGCAAGGCGGACTCACCCAACCCAATTATTCAGATCATACTTGCCACCTTTCAAGCCCACGTGTGAACGCGCCGGCACGAATTGTATCGTCTGAGTTGACAGTAATTGAGTCTCTATCGTACATGCTATGCGCAGTGATTGCAACAATGGCAGAACATCTTAGTTTATTTTTCCCGTTTATGTTACTGTGGTAATAATTACGCTGGTCTGACGCTTGTGTTCCGACAGTTATTTTTAATCGCTGCTACTGACACCAATGGTCTTGCATACCAGGGTGGACGGAATCGATGCGAACATCGACGTACAATAAACGATACATCAACAAGAATTCATGAGTAAGACGACAAGCAAACGTGTCTGAGTATAGGAAAAAAAAAACAGGTTAGTAGAAGAGACTTCAACTAAAGCGAGCAATGAAAATACCCTGGATTATGATCGGAGGTTCTCGATGAATCTCTGAATGCGACCGAGACGCTTTGTAGTATTAATGCCTATCGAAAGCCCGCACCGTTGGGAGAATTCTGTGCAAATATCATGGCTCGATACAAATATTTTTCGCGTCAATATCATCACTCACCATAAAGCCATTTCTTGACTTCTTCTCTCGTTTCCGATTGCTTCTCTAGGTCCATGGATGCGATCTGGAATAAGCCGACTGCTTCCTCTCGGCGCTGAACAGCATACAGCGCCTCGCACTTTTGCTGGTAATGAATAAACCTCAGTTTTTCGGTATCGCTTGTCCAGCCAAACATCTTGATACAGTGTGAGCAGCCCGGATGTCATGATAAGAAAATGAGACTTGCCAGTGAAATGGTTTCTAATTGCGAATCAGAAGGAAACCAAGGAGGCATTTGACTGTTTGGATGGTCAAACAGTTCGAGTACCACATCATATTCACGCTTCTGCATGTGCATTTTTCGAACAATTGAATGCATGTGCACCTGTAAAAGATTATTAGACTCCTACAAAGCAATTCTGATGATAGCGTACCTGAACCATGTAGCACAACGACACCGATGGACAGAGCGTAATTACATCGGTGACACGCGCCATGCCTTCCTGCCGATTTCCCGATGTAAATATGACAATTGCCTATCAGAGGGTCACGGACAGATAGGCCATGGTAGGTGCCAGAAACGAACCTTGACGAGAGACATGAAACACATATCTATATCAGACATGTCACAATGATAAAATAGCATATTGAACTCTTCTTTGGCACGCTCTCCATCTACTCTGCCGAATAACGCGATGCTGTATGCAACGTAAGCAAGGATGGTCGGCTTGCGTGCGATAGACTTTATACGTGGTCAATGTGAATGAGCGGACGAGAACGAAAGGACAACCACCTTCTGAGCATCTCGGATGGCTGAGTCCCACTGGTGAAGACGCGCTCGGAGGAGTGCACGGCTAGCATATAAGTGTTGTCTTTTGTCGGACTGTCTGATTTCTTGCGACAGCAATCGGACCGCCTCGAGTAACTTGTCCTTTTTCCACAGTTTGAGTACTGCGGTGCTAGGATTGACGAGCTACAAGAGAAAGAGACTAAATCAGAACGAGTGACGACTCTGCTAACACAGACTTACATTTGTCATGTGCGGAGTGATGCGTTTGTGAGACATCTGTGGTAGCCAAAGAGGAGAAGATTTGTCATGAAGGAATTCACTGCAGTGAGTTTGGCGCATACAGTATTAAGATAATGAGAGGGAAGAATGCCATGCAGATTGCGAATCATGATTCCGCCTAGCCCGCCCATTACAAAATCGCAGTTTTCTGCCATGGCCATACAGAAGATGCCGTCCTTGTTTTGGATG
The DNA here is from genome assembly GCA_038090275.1 of Austroboletus novae-zelandiae. NCBI lineage: Eukaryota > Fungi > Basidiomycota > Agaricomycetes > Boletales > Boletaceae > Austroboletus > Austroboletus novae-zelandiae. The sequence goes on along the minus strand of JBBPML010000115.1, from coordinate 21,867 downwards.
GTGGTCCCAATCTTCTCGTGAGTGACGGTATCCCAGAACGACACCACAGACCCGTTGGCTGCTGCGATAAATTTGTTGTTCCTTGCGAGCGTGATACGTCCAGGTTCACCTGCACAGACTTTCCAGGATGTGTCAATTTCCCCAGAGGCAACATTGAAGCAGTAGATATTCCCATCATGTGAGGAGACAAATAGTTTACTACTGGTGTTGTCCCAGACGAGCGAACTGTTGAGGAACTTGCCAACTTGGATAGGCGTGTCGAAGAGGAGGCTTCCGTTTCGGGTGTCGTAGATGCGGATGCTTGCGAAAGACACTGCAGTGGCAATGCGAAGACCATTCGGAGAGAATTTGACTCCAACCACCAGGTAGTTGTGTTTCCATTCAAATATTTTGTCACCAGTAAGAAGCGACGAGACACGGGCAGTTCTGTCGTCAGATCCGGTGGCAATTCGTGTCCCATCCGGAGAGACATCCACCGCACCCACAAGATCGCTGTGTACTTTGAACTCGTTCACCTTCGTGTGATTGTTTGCCCGCCACACTTTGACTGCTCCACCCCAAGTCCCACCCACGAGCCATTGTCCGTCCCGCGAGACCGCAATGCCGTGCACTGTATTTCCTGCATCCATTGGCTCTCCCACTTCCTTTCCGTCTTCCATACTCCAATATCGAATCTTGCCATCCCCATCACTGCTCGCAAAAAAATTCTCTTCGGCGAGGAAAGCAAGCGAATATACGGTTCTTTGAGTGTCGATTTTGACAAATTTCACTTCTTTTCGGTGAGTCACGCTGGTTTCATTCAAATCTGCGTGCTCGTCAGCTTTTCTTCGTGCTTTCGCTCAGGTACTCGCCGTTCCCCTGATTTTTCGTCAACTGTGAGTGAGACATTCTTGGATAGGTGGGGTATAATGGAAAGAAGGGCCCGTAGGCGTTTACTTGAGGTACGCCATTGTCTCGCGGTATACACGTGCTCCTCATATATGCACTGGTTTGCGTTTAAACGCTCATCTCCGTAAGTTCCCCTCGACCCAATTCGCTAACGTCACGATGGTCTATGACGCTCTTTGTAGTCCTAAAAAAACAATGCAGGTGAATTCTTGAAGTGACCGCGTCATGGGGATCTACAGGCCATCGTCAATACACCCTCCCGTCCGAATATCTAGTGGCTATATACCGATTGGAATCGTCCAATTCAATCGAGGCAACGCTCCAACGGCGAGACTCGTCTATACCTTGTCACACTTTCCTTGCGTTTCTTGGATATCGAACGCACACAGTTGTAATCAACAGCATCTATGACGCCTTTCCCAATTTACTCGTTGGTTTACATTAGTGCCTTCTGGATCCTTGGATTTCTCTCCTCGATATCCTGAATCATATGTCTTACGGTTTTGCGTAATTCACTTCGTGACATATTGACGGCTGTAGTCGACAAATGTCTTAAAACCGACTTCATCCTTTAAACTGTCGCCCCCCCCTTTTCGCTCGTACACCTTTTGCGCCGTGCTCCGGAATCACATGACGAAAATTCTATCTCACAAAGTTTTCAGCTGGGGCTTGCGTCGAGTCCGAGGCGCAGGGTTGCTAGTAGTAAGCCCCAAACGAAAACGTCAACATCTCTTTTCCTCGTCCCACGTTTTTTTTCCCTAGATGCGCCCCCGTACGCAACGTGCATCTACATTCATCATTCACGATGCGACTGTTGGGACCCGTAGATCTGAGACTCCATGATGTGATGGGTCATTTCGAGCGAGCACTGATAATTGATGATTGCAACAACGCTTGGTATATTGTTCAATGGCGGCGATGGCGGTGGAAGTGGCGGCGGAGGTAGCTCAGTAGGACGACACCATTAAAGGGAAATCTTGATGATCGATAGCGGCGGGGGCGGTGGTGGTGGCGTCGGTGGAGAAAAAAAACGTTGCCTCAACGTGTCACGATCCCGACTAGTGGCACGCGACTATATCGACACACTTGTTCATTTACTTATTCTACTTGCATGGATTCTACCCTATACTTCCTTCTTTAGCACTGAGAGAGAGAGAGAGGGAGAGGGAGAAAGAAAAAACAAAACGGCATGATTTGGTATATATTATAACGAACATTCAACAAAAAAAAAGAGAATTTTCTCGTTTTCCTTGATAACAAAACCAGACGATGGATAGAAAGAAGAGAGCATATTAAGCCGACTCGTAGGTTCTAAAAGGGCAAGAGAGAGAAAAGGATCGTTGGAGATGGTATTGTGCGTAAGGAGATTTGCGGGTAAAGTCAAAAAAGGAGGGAAAGCCGAGTGAATGCAGTGAGCACGACGTGTAACAATGAACAAAAGAGAGAAGACTTCGAGAAGGTGTCACTCTCGAAAAGGAAGAGCGTCCGAAAGCCACGGCGCTAGCGCGGCTAATCCACAATGAAAAGATACAGGGAAAATAAAGTGACATTGGAAAAAAGAGGGAGACAAACAAAAAAAAATGAAAGTGCTTGCAGGTAATGGATAATGCATAGAGATAATGAAGAAGGATGACCGGGAGACAAGGCAGTGACAGTGACAAACCAGTAGGATAAAGTTCGACTCGAGGGCGACCAAGGACCCAGTCCCCGACGCGCGCACGCAAAAAAAGGGGCAGCTAGCGCTGCGAAGCGAATAACGAGAGCACCTTTTCAGCATTCTCTTTGTATTTCTTCAGCTTTTTGCTCTTGTGCTTCTCTGGTTCCTCGGTCGCTTGAGGCGCACGTCTGACTGGAGCTTCGGGTGATGCCGGAAGCGAGATCGGCTCGGCAGTGTCGCAATTGGACTGATCAGACGAGTGGCTATTGTCACCAACCGACGTAGCAGATTCCTTGGATCTTAATGACGGCGACATGGCCGTGGTGCTCACGGCCGACACAGACGGCGTCAACAGACCGTTGCTCGAGATGGACGACACGGTCGCGCTCGCAGTAGCACGCGACGGCGTCGACGTCTTCTTGGCAGAAAACGACGAGGGTGGTGACTTTCCTTTGAGGAATTGGGGCGTTTTGCGGAACTTGAGACCCGGCGCACGACCCCGTCGCTTTTCAGAAGGACTAGGCGAATCCGCAGGTTCCACCGCGTGCAGATCCGATTCTTTCGAGAGGCCTGAGAACGAACGTCCGCCAAGGCGTTGAGACGGCGTAGACGCTTTGCGGAACACAGCCAACCGATACCGGTCCACGACGCCTCGCGCAAAGAGGCTCGTGCCCTTGGTGCCGTTACGATCTTCGCCATCCGCTTCGATAAAGTCCCAGTCTTCGTCTTCCCTCTCCGTCATATCTCCATCTTCACCGGGCGCATCGGAAAGATAGCGGTCCAAGGCAGGAACACCCGACTTCTCACGACGACCACGTGCGTTCCGGACAGTCGTCTTGACAGTGGTAACCTTTGGTTTCGTGTCCTTGGCAGGCAAGGGAGGAGCGGATTCGACCGACTCTACAACAATGTCCTGAGAAACAGGTGGCTCCGTGGTTTGAGGCGTCGACGAAACATCAGCCGGTGGCGCTGGTTCGACGACGGAAATCTTTTCCGGTTCTGCAACTTCTTCGGTAAGCGTCTGTGGTCGTGCTTCTGGCGTCTTGGGCTCAACCTCTGCCACCGGTTCCTCAGCGGCAGGTGATTCAGTGACAGCCTCTGCCTCCCGAGGTGGTTGAGTGGGACTGCCCAACATATCAGTCAAAACGGGGGGGATATCTTCATCGTCGGTCTCCTCTTCTCCCGAATCCCCGGAACCGTCTTCGTCCTCGTCGCCCATGATAACCGAATGACGACCCTTGAATGAATAGCCGTCGAACACGTCTATGCCACTTTCGTCTGCATGTATCGACGGGCTGCGCGAGTGGGAAGGCGTTGGGTATGCGTCTTCGCCGTCCCCAGCTTCCCCATCTGTATGTTCACGATCCTGATCGGTATCTACTTGATCTTGATCATTGGGGTCATCTATCACCGGTTCCATATCGAGGAACGTGTCATCAAAGTTCTGGGTATCGCTAGCATTCGAAGGGTCGATGGGCGGGATATAGGGGGCTACAGAAGCAAAAGGAGCAAGCGTAAGCAAAAAATCGACCGCACTCAAGAACTAGAACGCCTCACGTATGTAACGTTTATAGTACACGTGTGACCAATCGCTAAAAGTGCGAGAAGATGTTAGACAAAAATAAAGAACACATGCCGCCTCGTCCTACTCACATCATGGAGAAATAAGGGTGCCGTTTGATCCGTGGCTCGCATATCCTTAATGCAGGATTTCGTTGAAGCAACTGTGCGAAACGCATGTGTAAGTAACATGGTTCCACGAGGAAGATGTTCGCTTACACCCCGTATAAGACTCTTCGTATCCTGATCCATCGCCCGGTCTTCAGGAAATTGCAGTTCATCTTGCAACACCCTGACGTACATATCCGAATGATTATTGGCCCAAAAGGGCGTCTAACATCGAGGTCAGCCTTTCTCGTACGACACATAAAACTTTGGCATCAGCCACTTAACGTACGATTCCTGTCAACATTTCATAAAGCATCGTGCCAAAGCTCCACCAGTCGACCTCGTAACTATACGGCAGGCCTTGTATGACCTCTGGAGCGAGGTATTCTGCCGTACCGCAGAAAGTTGTCGTGGTGTCAGCGGGACTAATACCCTGCCCCGGCCAACCTGGAGAATGGTCTGGACCCTTCTCGCCCTTCATCCAAGGTGGTGTAGTCGGGTCGCCACCCGGAGAGGAATAGAACTCGGTACGTGTTCCAGAAGGCGTGGGTGGTGCGGTGGTCGGAACTACCCGACGGGGAAACTCTTTTGAAAGGCCGAAGTCCGTGAGGACAATATGCCCGTCTGCACCAATCAAAATGTTCTCCGGCTTGAGGTCACGATAAATGACACCAGCCATGTGGAGACCTTCCACACCCTCGACAATCTCCGCGGCGTAAAATCGTGCACGGTCACGGCCTAATCTGCCCCAACGTGCAAGCTGCGTGGCGAGATCGCCGCCTGGATGGAAGTCCTGTAACGGATTCAATGGTATCGCAGTCATGGGCATTATAAAAAAAGCACCGGCTTACCATAACCAAGAACAAGTTCTCCTTATCATGGAAACTCCACCAGAGCTTGACCACAAACGGGTCCTTGGCTTCCTTCGCCATGCGCTTCAAGACGGCCTGCTCGGTCAACGTATGCTGAAGCTCCTGGTGCGCCAAGACGTGACGCTTGGTGATTGCCTTGAGCGCATACAGGTCGGAGCTCATCTTGTGTCGCACCAAGAGGACTTTGCCTGCGCAACCCTTTCCCAGAACGCGCATCATCTCGAAGTCGTCGATAATGGCTTTCCGTTGCGATTTTTTCTTGCGGTTGGGGTCGGTCGATTGGGAACGCTTCTTGCCTGCACGGCGGGCGGTGGTAGAAATCGATGATTCATCGCCGGTGGCGGACGATGTGCCATCCTGCAAGGTCGACGACGTATACGCCCGCGACATTCTTCTAGTCTTGTCAGGGTCGGCGGAGTGCGAACGGGGCATTCTGGACGTGGAGACGTCGGCAACAGGAGTAGGCAGCGTGGTTTCCTCCTCCTCGACAGCCCCATTCGTGACAGCATCAGTATCGAAATGCTCCGGAGTAGTCTTGTCATCGTCGGTTGGCGGAACATCAGGGTGGCCATCGTCTGATCTCTCTATCTCAATGACCTGCACATGCTCTTCTTCCAGAGATTGCGGCGAGGGCGCACTAGCCTCGACTTCTTCCTCCTCCCTAATTTCTTCCTCTTGAAGCTGACTTTTACTCAACTCATTCGGAGTAACCTCTCCATCAGTGGTATCGTTTATACTCTCCACGCCATCCACCATCTCGCTGAGGTTTGTCGAGCTGGCAGGTGTAGAGACGTCTGCCTTGGAACGAATATGCGCAGCTAAGTCGGAGCGGACACGCTTGATCGCCCTCTCGGCACGCACGCTCTGCAGGTCGTCGGTACGCACGTGAACGAAGCGTTTCCAAGCGCGGTTCTGTCGGAGGGATGGATCATTGGAGATGGTTGTCAAATACGACGCAAGGCCAGACATCGTGCTGTTGGGTTTTCCGTTGGAGATGATGCTCGCTGATGACGGCGAGGGGGCAGTAAAGGGGTCTGCAATCTCTTGCGAGGGGGACACAATCTGTTCCGCTGTGGGGCCGTTGGGCGTGCGGACGGAGGTCTGACGACCAACTTTATTGGTCGATGGCGAGGCCAGGCGCGAGAGGGTATTCAGGAACGTGGATTTGCGCTTCGCGGGCTGTTGGGGGAGAGAGGCGATGTCGATCGGTAACTTGGGGAGCTTGGATGTACCATCAGCGTCTTCGAGCTTGGCGTGCAGCTCGACAGCCTCTGTGGCTGTGCGCGTTAGGGTAAGATTATGAGTGGGTGCTGGAACGGCGATGTCAGTAAAGAGAGAGAAAGAAGGGCAGGGACGAAAAAAAAGAATGGCGGATTACATATATGCACACGAGAAATCCGAGTAGGGTCAAGACGACAGGCAGAGAGGGCACCGATGGGCTCGGAAGCGACATTGGGGCAGTTCAAAAAGAAAGTAGAGGCGCACAGGGCGGGGGAAAAGGGCGGGAAGAAGGATGCGACTCACTCTTTATGTAAATAGAGTATGAGCGGGCATCATGTGGCGTCTCTGCGACGCTGATACTCCAAGGGCCTTCCTGAGCATCGATACGAACGGGAGGTCTTCGCGTGGGTACCATACTGCGGACGGAGCTGTTGTGAGGTGCGTGTTTGTTGTGAGGAGAGGAGTTGCGTGACTGGAAGAGAGAGAGGTCTGAACGCTCAGGTCTGGAAAGACGGTCGAGGCGGTGGGCGTTGTCGAGGGGTTGTGAGGAGTCGACAGAGGAGCGGCCTCGGATTGGATTGACGTCTTTGAGCGAGAGAGCACCAAGGCCTAGGACGGATTTCAAGTTTTTCTTTGAGAAATGGACGTGCTGGGGAGTGGCGGAGGCACTAGGCATGCGAGAAAGGGGAGATAAAGAGCTCGTATTCTCGCAAGGACACCCAGAGCGTCGCGGGCTATGTAGGGGGAAGAGGGAAGGAGAGACAGAAGGCGCAGGAGGATCGATGAATTAGGTAGAGCGGAAGTTGATACGGAATTGACAGATTGGTCAGTTTTGGCGGACGTGCGGCAAGTGCGTGAAAACCACGAGCAGGCGGAAAAAGGTGGTAATCAGCTGCCTCGAGGCTGAGCTGGTCTTGTCCGCAAATAGCAAGGCGGCGACCCGCCAACGACGACGACGGCGAGGGCGAGGAAAAGAGTGGTAGTGGTGGTTAATGCGGACGCGCGCACCGTCGAGCTCGTGTAATTTATTCACTCCCCTATTGTTCTCTACTACCATGCCATTATATTACAACGATTGCCCAGAGTCAACTCCATGAAACGCGGGGATACCCGGGCAACCCGCAGCTCGACCCTACGTCGACGAAAGCGTGCACCCGCCGAGACCAAGGGATCCCTGACGTGCGCGATCAACATGAGAAACTAGCCTACATTGTCACAGACATACTTGGACTCGCAGTGGCAATGCCGAGCAGCACGCCCGAGCGAGCAGATTTGGGCGATGATGCGCCACGTCCTCAGCGCGTGCCTGGGTCGAGATAAATAGCAGCCTCGAACGCCGTCGTAGTCGTCGCCGTCTGGGAGCACTCGGCTATTTCCGCGAGAAACGACCCCCCATCGGCGACCCCCCTTTGCTTTCATACCCGGGCGAATACCCCTTTTCTGTCAGATAAGGCAGGTCACCAACGTTCGTCTCCGTGAGTTTCTCTCGTACCAATTCTGCTGCCGCTCTGCCGTGATTTTGCCACTGGTCTCTACTCGCTTTCCCCGTCACAGCGATGCTTACATATGTCTCTTAAATACACCCTCCTTCAGGTAACATTTTGACACACCTCATATCAAAAGATCAACCAACTTCAACCTTTGGTCTCCCTTTGCCATCTTTCCACTCAACCTCCGCCCTCCGTCGAATCCCTCTGCTCCGCACCCACCCCACAAATCAACAATGGCCGTCGAACCCACCCTCGAACCCACCCTCCTTCAAGAGGAAGAGGAGGAGGAGGAGGAAATTGACGATGGGGACGAGAGCGACGTCTATGAAGTCGAGGTATGCTTGTTCGCTTCGCCGTCCAGCGCGTGACGGCTCAGTTCGCACCTAGGGTGACGAAGAAGGCGTCGTGTATGACCCAGAGAGAGAGGAGGACGAGGACGAAGAGGACGAAGGCGAGTTTGAAGGCCAGCCAGAGAACGTAGGACCGCGCTTGCTTCCCATCGAGTGACGCACTCATGTTGTTTGTTCCAGTTGACCGTTCACCTTTTGGGAAAAGTACATTTGTTTTGCTGCTCCTTACTCGTCCAACTCACCTGCTTGTTTATTAGCAAAATGGCGTAGAGGAAGAGGACGAAGATGAAGAGTACCATGAAGATGAAGAAGCGTTGGAAGTCCCTTCGTCGGCTGTCAGCGTAGGCTCAAAACGCGGCGTCGAAGAACTTGACGAAGGGGATGCTAGTGGTGACGAAGACGAAGACGATAGTGAGGGGCAGGCTGCCCCCAAGAAGGCCAGGGTGTAGCACCCTGACAGTTGCTTGTGCAACTTCAAAAGAAGAGCGTTCCACGCTCCTGCTAATCCATATAGCCGTCTTCTGATATTGGGTATTTTTACTTGCATTCTCGTCCTTTTTTATCAATAAATCTATATATCTGGTTGTAAGACTTTGGGCTGTACGTCTGTTTCCTCGATACATACATCGCAATTCCAGTTCGCTGTGAGAAAACTGGCTGAACATTCTTCGAATTACGTACAAACTCTTTACTGTAAATAAACCTACAGAGATATACACTTTATTATTATTAGCAACCCTGCCACCTCAGTATCCCCTCTTCTGCTTTTCTGCGTCAGTCAAAGGGACATACTGATTTGGTATCCAACCAAATCAAGTCATTGAATATAATATACGGAAGATGAGCGTTTTATTAATAAGAGTACATATATATCGCAACGAAAGAGAAGATCAGTCATCGAATTCCATAAGATCAAATGCACGAGGATAATAATGATCACTGACCATGACGTCCATGAGTTCTTTTCTTGTCACCTGGCCTTTCGCATCCTTTTCTATCTGCCAAATCGCTTGACTATATGGGCCGCCGATCGGTACAAACATTCTTCCTGGTGTCTTGAGCTGGTTGATCAGGGTATCAGGCATCCCATCTGACGCAGCACCGACATGGATGGCATCATAAGGTCCTAAATATAGAAGATAAAGGTGACGGCACACGACGAGCAAGCCAACCCGTACCAGCGGTGGGATACCCTACACACAGACACGTCACAGTGTTGAGCTCAACAAATTTTGCCATGAAACAACGACCAACCTTGTCTCCCATCCCCATTTACCATGAGAATGTGACCTTGATCCAAAGCAGAGCCCAGACCACCATTGACCAAATTACCTTTTGACCATTCCACCAACTCTTTAATGTGGTCTATACCGATTACTTTACCCTGGGGCTCCCCTTGTTTGGACGGAGAGACCAAGTGATTAAGGACGGCACAGAGATAGCCGGAACCGCTTCCCACGTCGAGAACGGTAGCCCCGGGACAAAGAAAGGGAAGTAGATGTTCCAAGGCGTGCGCATGCTGTGAATGTGCATTCAGACCGCGTGGACGTAAAAAGAGGGGCCGGCATACCATGTGGGGTGCGGATATTGTTGCACCATGGCCGATGGATCTGGATGCAAGTCGGTCGCGAGCCGACAGGAATTAAAAACGACGCACTGAGGCGCATCCTCGTACGCCTGCGATCTTCTGAGCACAAAGTCTGCGCGATCGACTTTGGTCATCGCCTGTAGAGGGACATCATTAAAGGGGATTCGATGGTTATGAGGTAAAGCGGCGTGCTTCGGTAACGCGATCGGTCGTCAGAATTTTGTTCATAGCGAGGTTAGTTATGAGCTCCGTGTTGGACGTTCCCGAACATCTCCAGGCCATGGTGATGGTGTCGAATCGGCGGTGTGGGGCGAGGTAGCGAACCCCCTAGAGTCCTTTTTATTTTAACCACACCGGTTGTTTGGCCCAGTTTATCCGATGCGTCATTAAATAACCCCTGTCGCACTCCCGTTTAATTCCCGACGACATGTATGCACGCACATCCGCCAAGGTAACCGTTCCTTTCGAGCCCGTGTATGCGCCGGGTATCATAGAGTTCGCGTTCAGAAACAGGAAGAATACGTCGCCAAACTTCAAGCCGAAATCGACGTGCTGCAAAAACGACTCGGGTATGCCCGTTGTGTGGATTAGACGCTCTTCTGACCCCATTTTCAAGACCAGACGAGAACGCAGAAGAAATCGTATCACGACACATCAAGCTTTTACACCGGTACAACGAAGCCAAGGATGCAACGCAGGTCAACGCGCGTGCACTTCTGCAACGATAATGCTGACCCTTTCAATGTACAGATCCTCATCGGAAGGGTACCCAGCTCGGTGAAGTCAACCGCATATACTCACTTTTTCATCGATAGCTCGCCTCGATCCGAGGCACCACCATTCGACAGATTCACGAGGACATGGGCCTGCTCGACCAAGACGCCAACTAGACGTAGTTAGTCCTTCCGTAGCTTAGGTTTTTCTTCATTCGACGAGCAGCCAACTCGTAGCACATCCTGCCCAAATACCAATCACTCTCCCTCTTTCCACCTCATTCGGCCACAATTGTGTCGGAACGACAACGTTGTCCAATGACCCCAATCCCATGTTTCCATGCTCGTTCCACCCCAATCCAAACACCCAGTGATCCTCCGACGCGTCTGACATGTCGACCAAAACGTGCTCACTTCCGCAGACGAACCTAGACATCGCCCGATCCGCAGGAAGCCTTACAATCCTCTCTTCGGTGGGACCAAGCTGATGCGCACCGTTCCCAGCAGAGGCCATCATTCCACCAGCATACACATACGTGGCTCCCCACGTACACCCCACCGCACATGCCCTCCCATCCAAAGATGGCACGCGCCCTAACCCAAGCGCAGACACCTGCCCCGACGCATGCAGCACCACCGTATGCCGACTCCCAAGCGCACACGACACCACCGGATCAGCGTCCACGTCGACAGGTAGACGCGTCGGCTGCGCGACACACCGCCCAGCATGGACCCCAATCTGTCCATGTCGACACGCGCCCCACCCCACGAGCGCCCGCCCGTTCGCAACGCACACCCGTGTAACGACGTGTCGTGGGCCAACGTACAGCGCATCGACGCATATATGCCCCTCGGCGTTGGGGAAAACGTGATTCATCGTGACGATGTGTGGTTCGTCGTCCGAACTTGCTGTCCCGCCGACGCCTAGCAATCCAAAGTCGTTGGACCCCATGGACATTATCACGTCCGACCGATCGGGACACGACATCACGACGTACGTCGTCTCCCACGCCGCAGCGACCAGCCGGCACGTATACCCCGGAACATGCACCGCGAGCCGCCGAAAGATCGTCTCGGGTTCTTGCGCAGGAGACGCGGGACCGAGCTGGCCCCGTCTGCCATCGCCAGTGCCCCATAGCGCCGTCGTACCGTCTTCGTGGATGAGTAGGAGGACGGTGTGGTTCGCCCCGCAGGCGATGTGCGCTACACGGGACTGTGGAGGTAGTCCGAGATCGGGGCCGTCTGCGAATTGGCACGGCGTGAACGTGTGGGCGTCGTCAATAGAGCCGATCCCGAGTTGACCCTTGGCGTTGGAACCCGCTGCGAGGAGGTTTCGTCTTGATCCCATACGTGATCCTAACGGTCACCGCAGAGGTACCACGTCAACGCTCGTGGTAAACCGTTACTAAGCAGAGTGGTACCTCGTTACTCTGATCATTGCTACTGTACCCTTCGCTCGAATACGCAGCAAAACGCTAACTGGTGAGTCCGTCGACGTTTCCTGTAATAAAATCGCCTTCATGTCCTCACAAGTCGATATTAGCTATGTGCGGCGTGCGCTGCGGATGCAGCAACCAAACTCATGGCTGATCGACGCGCTGTCCCATCCAACCACTCGATTGCTCACCGGTTCCCACCTGCTTGTGGTCACAGTGACGCTTAAGACAGAAGACGAAGCGTGCTCACTACTACGACAATGAATAACGATGAGGGTGGAGGCAACGCAGTTGCACCGGTACATCCCCCATATACCTCTACAATGACGAGCGCGGGCGATACCTCGGCGCTCCCGCTGCTTCATTGACGAGTGGCAACGACAGTGGCGTCGGCGAGCGCTCGGGCTCAAGGTGGGTGCTTCCCCATTTACATCATGTTTAGGCTGTGTCACTGGCGCGTTATCTCAAGCTTACGATCTTACGACTATGTCATGGGCACTGGCAACGCTACAACGCGCGCAGCACATTACTGTCGAGATAAGGATTACTATGACGTTAAAACGGCGCACTCATTGCCTCATGGTGCGATGGGGAGGGGGTATTACGGAGCTGTGACAGCGACCTGTTACGGTCACGTCAATTTATGGGACGTCCACCGGCTCGACGACGTTGAGGGGGCCAATTTGAGCGCCAGTTTTCCGTGTTGTTTACTCACGACGGGGCCGTATACACACCGCGACCACCGACTGAGGTCGGATAAACTATTTTCATGTCGTTTGCTTCTTGACGATGCTACGTATCAATTGAACGCACTGAGCTGACCCACCCGAAGGGGAGCACTCCAGATAGTAAATGTCTTCCGCAGGAGCTTCGACCAACCGGCACGCCTGAGAACAAATCAACCTTAGATGGACAGCACACAATCTTATTACGGGAACCGTGGGTCCAGATTTATCTCTGTTTGCCTGTGCTTGATGCGTAATATCTCCGTTGTATCTGCGTATCTCCGAGTTCAATGTTCGACCACGACCTCCCCACGTTCCCCGTCAACATTCAGTGTGGAGAGACATATTACAGGTCGGATATCCTAGCCTTCCTCAGGATCTTGACATCACCTTTTTCGAATGGACTTGCAGAGGCAGCCTGTTGGATATGTTCATGCAGAAAGTGACGGCGGTATTGTCTCTCATCTTGCACGACAAGACAAAATTCCGTGGTACAACAAGCCGAACCTCCGGCTCTTGTATCTTACAATGTTTCCAGCTTGCCTCACTGTGGAAAATGATGACTGGGTAAGTGCATTTATGTGCCGTTATAGCAAGTTATTGACGTGGGAAAGTTTTGATACGTCCATGATAAATGGTTTACAATCCGTACACTCATGGTCTGAATGTAAGGTTGCCGTTTAGTTTATGAAAAGTACTTGTTCACTTGCATGGTAGACTTCCATAATCCTCGTTCCGCCTTGCTAGGTTTCATGGTCGGAGCATATTCCCTGGGTTTTATTGCAGCTATTCCCTTTGTGCCCTTTGTTGTCAATAAGATGGGAAGGCGGTTCTCGATACTCGTCGGAGGCGTAATTTCGATTATTGGGGCTACTTTACAAGGATCTGCATTAAATGGTATGTGATTAATTGCTTCGAAACACTGCAGCTATTTCACCTTCGATGTAGCCAAAATGTTCATCATTTCTCGAATTTTCCTTGGATTTGCTGGTTCCTTTAGCACCATAGCTGCCACTTCGTTAATTGGAGGTTTGACGACAATTTTGGCTGATTATTAACCACTGACTTGTGGGATGTCAGAACTCTCACATCCCAACGAGCGAACAATTCTGTCCTGTTTTATGATGAGCATTTATGATCTTGGTAAATTGAAGTCGTGATCGTGTATGAAAAAATAGTACTTTGGCTAATTTTTCATCTTAGGTTCTATGGCTGCCGCTGGAGTAATTCTAGTAACGTATGCTATGACGAACGACTGGGGATGGAGGATCCCATCATTCTTCCTTGGAGCGCTAAGTCTCCTTCAAGTTATCTTCACTTGGTTCATTCCAGAGTCTCCTCGTTGGCTCATATCAAAAGGAAGAGGAAGTGAAGCTTACTCTATTCTCGTTAAATATCACGCGGAGGGAGATAAAGATTTGGAATTCGTTGAAGCGGAGTATACCCAGATTACGGAGACTCTGGAAGCGGAACGGAGGATTAGCAACATGGATTGGAAAGAGCTGTTTTCAACGCCAGGGATGAAAAAGCGACTTATCATCGCAATTTTCCTAGGGTTTTCCGGGAGTTGGAGCGGAATTGATTTGATTTAGTAGGGCTAGTTTATGTTTGCTGGACGCTCTACTCATCACGTTGACAGTTATTTCATTTCCCCGATCCTTGATAGCATCAGTATTCACGATAATCAGACGAAAAATATCTTCAACATTTTCAAAGCTTCTTGGGGCTTCGTTATCACTATGGTTGGCGCATTTATAGTGCCTCGATACCCTCGAAGAAAGATCTTTTTAGTAAGTCGAAATGATCATGGATCGGTACTTCCATCTGACTTTCTGCAGACAGGCACACTCTCCATCTTTATCGTTTTCACTCTTTGGACAGTAGCGAGTGCGGAATATTCGCTTTCTCAAAGCAAATTTTCTGCTCAATTGGTGCTAGCGTGGGTTTATACACGCCGTCTCTGTTTCTTCCTCTTCTCACCAAATGTCCTGCAGTCTCATCTTTTTGTTCATTCCTGCTTTCTGCTTGGTATACGGGATCATCATCTACAGTGAGTGCAGATGCATCATTTCACCACATTTTTCCATCTGACATATTGGTCATTAATAGCCTTCATAATCGAGCTCTTCCCGTTCCATGTTCAAGCCAAGGGTCTTTCTGTCTACCATTGGTGTTCTCGCGTTGCGTCATTCATCAGTGTGGTCATGAATCCTATTGAGATGGAAGTTGCAGGTATGTTCAATTTAGCCGCTTTTTGCCATGTTTTGTGGTTCTAATGAAACCTGGTGATACGAAAAAGGTTGAAAATGGTATATCGTGTAAGATTCCCACTCCTTCTCTTGGAAAAAAGGTTACCCAAAAGACGCTTAGCTACTGTGTGTTGGATGCCTTTCAGGACATTTTTGTTTACTTTATGATACCTGAGACGTCGGGGCGCACGCTCGAAGAACTGTCGTTCCGTAAGCTCAATCATATTCTTTGGTGGAATACCAGTAGCTCATGTTTTTCTGCACTGAACATCGGCAGTGTATGAGAGCAACCAGGCAGTGCTTGTACATAGTGAGGCTGAGACACTTGGTGCACCGGAGACGTATTATGGTACGATGCAGAGTAAAAGTTCTAGAAGAACTGGGCAGTATTCCGCTGTTGCTGTGCACCCTCCGGATTCTCTTTGACAAAGTTTGGGTCCGCTATGGTCACTGATCATAATGTCCTTGAACAAATCATTGATTCTTGACTGCCAAAGTCGGAGAAGATCCGATCGAAACCGTCGACCTCTTCTCGGTTTCTTTGGCTGACCGTGCTACTCGCATCCTCCGTAAATTTACCTGGCCCCATCTCGTCCAATCTGGCGCTGCACCTTTTGCCATTCTCTAACCCTGCATCCCCAAAATTATGGCGGCCTTGCCAGAGTCGCGGTGCATCTCCGTCCGGACGACGGTGTCCGCCATCGTTCCAACTCGGCTAAATGGGAGGCCACGATGTTGCAGCACAACAGGTTTGAGCACACCTACTATACTTATACTTTGTATTTGTCTACGAGTGACATACATGCTCCAAGACCATATGTTGCTCATTAAATATAAATGATACTGTAGGCACAAAACAGGAAATCAAGACATTGTTCTCGAGTAGTTGAAACCCCACTTTATGAGTTGCACCTATAGAAGCATCGCGGACGGTTTCCATCGCACATGCATCCTCTCATCTCATCGTTCAGTGCACTCGAAGGGTGCTTGGACACCAGGCCTGTAACAGACAGCTCTTCTCTTAAAACTGCTTTGGTCTCTGGCTATCGTAAGTGTCATTATTATGACGCCACCTTGGGGCCTGGTTGTTACCGAGATCCAGACCACCATGATGTAAGGTAATTGGGTCTAGGGGAAACGGAGATGAGCGCAGACCAGTGCGCGCATTGATAAGGAACGCGTGTATACCGCGAGACTGTGGCGTAGCTCAAGTAGATGCCTACGCGCCCTTCATTCCATTATACCGCCACCTATCCAAGAATGTCTCACCCCCAGTTGACGAAAAATCAGGGGAATGGCGAGTACCTGAGCGAAGAGTATGAAGAAAAGCTGACAGGAATCCAGATTCGAATGAAACCAGTGCGGCTCACCGAAAAGAAGCGAAACTTGTCGAAATCAACACCTCAATGCCCATATATTCACTTGCTCTCCTCGTAGAAGAGAAGTACTTCACGAGCGGTGGTGAGGATGGGAAGATTCGATATTGGAGCGTGGAAGACGGAAAGGAAGTAGGAGAGCCAATAGATGCGGGAAATACAGTCCACAGCATCGCGGTCTCGCAAGACGGACAATGGCTCGTGAACGGGAATGCGAGTGGATTAGTCCAAGTGCGGCGGGCACACAGCCGCACGAAGGTGAACGAGTTCGAAGCACACAGCGACTGGGTGCGTGCAGTGGACATCTCTCCAGACGGGACACGAATTGCCAGCGGATCTAGTGACAACACTGCCCGTGTCTGGTCGCTCCTTACTGGCGAAAAAATATTCGAATGGGAACATGGTAACTGGGTGGTTGGAGTCAAATTCTCTCCGGATGGTCTTCGCATCGCCACCGCAGCACGGAGGATCCGCATCTACGACAGCCACAATGGTGATTTGCTCGTCGACACGCCTATCCAAGTCGAATCAGCTCTCAACAATTCGCTCGCCTGGGATAACTCCAGCATTAAACTGTCAGTCTCCTCGGATGATGGAAAGATTTACTGCCTCCATGTCGCCTCTGGGAAAACCATCACGTCCTGGAAAGTCCCAGGAAGAAATTGTATAGCACTCGCAAGGAACAACAAATTTATTGCAGTAGCCAAAGGGTTTGTGGTGTCGTTCTGGGATTCTGTCACTCATGAGCAGATTGGGTCCACCATCCAATGCGAGGACAACATCGTCTGCATGGCCATGGCAGACAACTGCGATTTTATGATGGGTGGGAAAAGCGGAATCATGATTCGCAATCTGCATGACATTCTTCCCTCTCATTATCTTGATACTGTATGTGCTAAACTCATTCCTATGAATTCCTTCATGACAAATCTTCTCTTTGCCTACTGCAGATATCACACAAACGCATCGTTCCACACATGACGAATGCAAGTCTGTGTCAACGGAATCAACACTCGTTCTAATCCCATCTCTTTCTCTTTCTCTTTCTCTTGTAGCTCGTTGATGCTAGCCCCACGGTACTCAAACTATGGACGGAGGACAAGCTACTCGAGGCGATTCAACTGCTGTCGCAAGAAATCAAACAATCCAACGAAAGACAACACTTGTATGCTAGCCGTGCCCTCCTCCGAGCACGTCTTCATCAGTGGGACCCAGCCATCCAAGACGCTCAAAAGGTGCTCGTTCTCTCGTTCTCTTCCGCTCGTTCACATTGATCGCGTATAAAGTCCATCGCACACAAGCCGACCATACTGGCTTATGTCGCATACAGCATCGCATTATTCGGTAAAGGAGATGGAGAGCGTGCCAAAGAAGAGTTCAATATGCTCTTTTGTCATTGTGATGTGTTTGGTATAGATATGTGCTTTATGTCTCTTGTCAAGGTTCGTTTCTGATACGTACTGTGACTAATCTGTTCGTGACCCTCTGATAGGCAATTGTCATATTTACATCGGGGGACCGCCAGGAAGGCATGGTGCGTGTCACAGATCTAGTCACGCTCTGTCCAGCTGTGTCGTTGTGCGATTTCATCCAGGTTCTGTATTATGATCGTTCCCTGGAAACGCTTTAATAACATTTTACAGGCACATATGTATATGATTGTTGGAGAATCGCACATGCGCAAGGGTGAATATGACGTGGCACTCAAGCTTTTCAATGACCTGGCGGGTGAAATGCAAGTTCCTTTCTTTCTTCCTGATCCGCAATTCGAAACCGTTTCTTTGGCACGTCTCATTTCTTATCATGACATGGGAATTACTGATGCTGTATCAAGATATTTGGCTGGACAAGCGACACAGATAAATTAAGATTCATACTTTACCAGCAGAAATGCGAAGCGCTGCACGCTGTCCAACACCGAGAGGAGGCAGTTGGCTTGTTCCAGATCGCATCCAAAGAACTAGAGAAGCAATCAGAGACCAGAGAAGAAGTCAAGAAATGGATTGAAGGTGAGGGATTTTGTTCATGCCAAAAATGTTTCTATTGAATCGTCTCTGTATAGGTTTCTCCCAGAAGTGCGGTCTTTCGACAGGCGTCGATACTGTTTCTCCTGTTTCTCCTGCAAAGCGTCACGGTCTTGGTCGCATTCAGAGGTTCATCAAGCACCTCAGATCGTAATCCGGGGGTTCTCGCATGGCCTTCTGGAGAAGCGATTACTTTGTACATTGATCGCTCCGGCTTCTGTTTTTTCTTATTCCTATACGTTTGCTCGTCTTATTACCCATAAGTTCCCGGTGAATGCGCATACCATTGATTGTTCTGCGCTGTACAAGACTTTTTACTTCCCGAGGGGCGAGTCAACGAACATAACTAGCAACGATGCGGCTAATAATACATTAACACAGTAAGACATAAACTAGGACATTCTATCACGGACGTGCGCAAACGATGTAAAGACCATCGTACCAATTACTTTCGTGTACTCGTGCCCTGCGGGACGGACGACCAAAGCAATTCAGCGAAGAAGGCCCGCCTTCCTCATGCTTGCGCATGTGCTCGGGTAAGCAGAAAGTATCGTTTGAATCATGTCAAAATGACGGACGATTGTGTGACACAGTTGCACAACGTTGCCGAGCAATAGAGAGTTAGTACATAGCACGCTATTGTAGCCTGAAGTCCTGGATGTCTGTGCGTAATGAGGAACCATCTTCAGATCACGATCGAAGAAAGTCGCACCATATGTTCCTTGTTCCTTGCTTTATGTCAACAGTACTCATGTGAGAGTATACGCAACATACACGTGGTATGTGACGGACTAGGGCCCATGCTATGTCTGTGTGAGGTCGGATACTTGGGCTGCCGAGCCTGCTTGCTTGTCCATCTGACACCCCTCTCTGAGGATTGGGGTCGGACTGTGGGCCTCTTGGGACGCCGCATACAGTACGAGCAGGGACAGGTGAGGGGGTGGGATGGGCATGGTTTCGAACCTGTGAAAGTTCTCGTCAGGGAGCTACCGCTACCCTGACCATCGCCCTTCTGAGGCCGTTTAGGGCACCAGCTTCCAGTCTTACACCCTATCGAGGGAGTTGACCAAACGGTGCAACCCCGGATAGACTGGTTGCAGTTTGGGGTATACTGGTGGGGAGGGGGGGTCCGGCTTCCTGCACGACGGGAACACCGTCAGATATACCTGGAGCGCAGGCACACTCCCACGGAGCGCGGGCACGAAGGGACCTTTCGGATGAAAAGGTCGCATGAATGATCTCGAGCACAGGCTGTGGTACAAGAGATTCAGGGTTGTCCAATGGGCATGAAAGATAGCCGTTGAACTTGAAGTCATCAAGCACGTTGGACGCTGTGCAAAAGAGCCCTCAACTTGACTGGGACAGCCTTGTGTCAAGCTCCAAGGAGCCCTGTGTTGAAAGAAAAGTGATCACGTGTTCGTGTGAATCTTATCACATGACATCGGACACATGTGACTTGATCACATGGATGATCACATGCCTCTTAAAACACAGAACGAGTCTGGACACAGTCTAGAGTCATCTTATCAAGATAGAGATCTGAGATTGATCTAGAATCATCTTATCTCTTATCTATGATGTCATAAGAGTCTGGAACACTCCAGAATATTATTATCTTGCTATCTGTTATCTTGTGTCATCACAAATGACAGATAATCCTATCAACCAATAGGATATGATCCACTTATCATTGATTACTCATGATGACTGCAGATGACTCAGTTCAATGACTCATATCTGACTCATGCTGACTGATAGCTATTGATCCCACCAATAGCCTTTATCTCTCTTATCTAGTGTACGAGTTATCTCTCTAGATTAGGCAATATGTATATGGTCTGTGTGCATATCCTGTACATATATAAACCCCAGACTTCTGAAGGATAAATCCCCAGAGTCAGCAATACAGTCTTCACTCAGACTACCTCTACTCCCCTACCTTCAAGTCCCCTCAGTAACCTCAGAGACAAAGGGTGAGTATTTCCTTCACTCAGTTCTTGCATCTTCCTCACTGTGGACTCTGCTCCTGGGTTAGCCTAGGAGGCAGAATCAACACTGCTTTCTTCAGGTTATGAGCCCTGCTAAAGGCAGTGTGCAATGTCAGGACTAACCTTTAACATTGGTGTAGGTTACTCGATGTCTGTACCACAAGGGTGGAGCATACTAGGAGCAGATGGGGAAAATGCCTAGTACTATCCACAGCTGTTACCTTGCCACCTGGGGGCGAAGCTTGTGCATTGAATATTGATACGTCCGGTAACAGATAAGGCCCCCCTTATGGTCTGTTGACAGGGCAGTGGCAAACTCTGGGCACACATGCACAGACCCCTTTCCTGATGTCTGGAGGTGTCTGTATGGTCATTTGCACCTCAGCCCTCTGTAGTTCTCTGAACTCAGACAGCAGAAAGTGTTACGCTCAGGCATAGACCCGAGTGATGAGGGGTGAGGGGACGTTAACATCGCTATTCAGCTGACGTGGCAAGGGTTTGATAGACGGGCGATCCGCTATCCTCAGCCTCAATGGTATGTCGTGAGCTGTTGACCTGGTCAACGTATGTTGTGATGCAGGGACGAGGGAGTCGCTATGGGGGAGTGATGACGAGGGGGACGAGGGGAGTGCCTACTTGGTAGCAAGGCAGGGACTAGGGGGCCCGAGAGGAATCGATGATCAAGGTAGATTCGGGTAGGTCTAACTTGGGGAATACATCAAGGGTATCGAGAGGTTTATATAGGCGAGTCAAGAGAGAATAAAGCGGAGTGTAAAAGGGGTGACTCAACTATAGAATGCGATGGAATCGCGAAGAAGGGAAGTGAGTCAGAGATAACGGTATCAATACAGCTGCGGATACTGCAGATGAGTCACGCTAAATAGATAAGCGAAGATAAGGAAAAAGGGGAATAGTAAAGTGGCTCTGGCGGGACTCGAACAGCGAGAGCAGTGTCTGTAGGGAAACTAGAGTAAGAGTGAAGAGAAAAGAGTAGGGGTATATGCGAATCGTAACATTACCCCCCGGTTAAGGGTCAAGTCCATGACGAAGACTTTAGAAGTCACTGTAACCAGAACCGGCGTCGTTGAAGTCTGCCTCTAATGAGACGTAAGGGTCCATGTTGGGAGAGGGAGAGCGGACGGGTTGTCGAGCGACTGGAGAATGTCAAGCTCGGGGGAATGGGAGACGGCGTGGGGCTCTGTGGTAGGATTCATTTGGTACATTGGTATCGAGGACAATTGATGCAGATGTGTCCGACCGTATGACAATGAAAACACTGGAGAGTGGCGTGGGGGCGAGGGGAGGGGACTCGTGGGCGGTCAAAGCGGGAGAGGACATGTAGTTCTGTCTCATTGAGGGAGGAGGATGACGCGGAGATGGGAGGGGATTCTGGTGCGGTGACAAAGGTGGATGGGGAGGGGTAACGGAGATGGGAATCCACTTCTGCGACGAAGGCCAGCATGTCGCATTGATACATTGTCTGGATAATGTGATTTGTTACGATTCGCTTATACCCCAGTCTTTTCCCTTCGCTCTTACCCTAGTTTCCCTACAGACGTTGCTCTCGCTGTTCGAGTCCCGCTTGAGCCACTTTATTATTCCCCTTTCTCCTTTATCTTCGC
>JBBPML010000114.1:0-71483 GCA_038090275.1 Austroboletus novae-zelandiae | reverse complement strand
GTGGGATCACCAACGAGGACGAGAGGGCGTGGGCTAGGGTAAGATCTTCGTGATCTTCAGTGGATACGACAATATCGTCGTCAGTGGGTACCTCTTCTTGCGAGGCCGAGGAGTGTTCCGAGGGGGACGGTGAGGGTTCACGATAGCGACGGGGACCTAGAGAGGGCCTAGGGTTCGAGGGGCAATAGGGGTGAATGGTGGGCTAAGGCAAGGCTTGCCCAGTGAAGAGCAAGTTAGACCTTTTGTTACGCTCAGGCGTAGACCCGAGTGACGAAGGGGTGGGGGGACGTTAATGTCGCTATTCAGCTGACGTGGCAGGGGTTGATAGACGGGCGATCCGTTATCCTCAGCCTCAATGGTATGTCGTGAGCTGTTGACCTGGTCAACGTATGTTGTGACACAGGGACGAGGGAGTCACTATGGAGGAGCGACGACGAGGGACGAAAGAGTCGTTATGGGGGAACGATGACAAGGGACAAGAGACTGCCTTCTCGACAGTAAGGCAGAGACTGGGGGCCCAAGAGGAATCGATGATCAAGGTAGATTCAGGTAGGTCTAACTTGAGGAATACATCGAGGGTATCGAGAGGTTTATATAGACGAGTCAGGAGAGAATGAAGCAGAGCGTAAAAGGGATGACTCGGTTATAGAATGCGATGGAATCGCGAAGAAGGGGGGGCGAGTCAGAGATAACGGTATCAGTACAGCTGCGGATACTGCGGATGAGTCACGCTAAATAGGTAAGCGATGATAAGAAAAAGGAGGAGTAATAAAGTGGCCCAGGCGGGACTTGAACAGCGAGGGCAGTGTCTGTAGAGTGTTACGATTCACATATACCCTTACTCTTTTCCCTTCGCTCTTACTATAGTTTCCCTACAGACACTGCTCTCGCTGTTCGAGTCCCGCTTGAGCCATTCTATTAATCCTCCTTTTCCCTTATCGTCGCTTACATATTTAGCGTGACTCATCCGCAGTTGTATCGCTACCGTTATCTCTGACTCGCTCTCCTTCTTCGCGATTCCATCGCATTCTATAACCAAGTCATCCCTTTTACGCTCCACTTCATTTTCTCTTGACTCGTCTATATAAACCCCTCGATACCCTCGATGTATTCCCCAAGTTAGACCTACCCAAATCTACCTTGATCATCGACTCCTCTCGGGCCCCCCAGTCCCTGCCTTACCGTCAAGAAGGCATTCCCTTGTCCCTCGTCGTCGTTCCCCCATAACGACTCCTTCGCCCTTCGTCGTTTCTCCTCCATAGCGACTCCCTCGTCCCTGTGTCACAACATACGTTGACCAGGTCAACAGCTCACGACATACCATTGAGGCTGAGGATAGCGGATCGCCCGTCTATCAACCCCTGCCACGTCAGCTGAATAGCGACATTAACGTCCCCTCGCCCCCTCGTCACTCGGGTCTACGCCTGAGCGTAACATAGAGGAACTATAGTAAGAGTGAAGGGAAAAGAGTAGGGTAACGCGTGAATTGTAACAATCATGGTCCAGGCCTATACATGATGTGTGACATCATAGATAGCAGTGCAAGCACTGTCTTGGTCTAGACTGCTGACTAAGTAGTCACGTGATAGATAGAAGTCAAGAGTCTGGCCCTTGGCATCTATGGGAGTAGAAGTCTTGCCACCTTGACTGTGGAAGAGCTTCTCCATATATAGCAGGTCTTGCCTGATAAGATAAGGATTAGGAGACTGGCTCCTGATTGTCTAGTGTGTTGTCACATGATCAACATGTGATCCTTGATAAAATAGCAGCTTCTAGTCTATAGCCGATAAGATAGCATGATACTAGATCATGTCATGATGTAGATTATAGCCAGATAATCTGATAAAATAGAGAAGGGATCTTGTATCCCTTGATAGATGAGATGTTGAAGACCTGGATGTCTTCAGGTATGATGTAGGGATGTGTTATCCTGATAAGATAAAGAATAAAAGAGAAATGAAATCTTATGTGCCTGTAGAGGGTCGCATTCATTGTTCCATCAAGGACATATAAGATAAGCCTGCAAGGGGCACATGACAGTCTTGCAGAGACCATTCATGACACTAAGTGGCCCCCTGATTATTCCTTTCACACATATTTTACATTGGTTTCTGAATCTGCATATCAACCAATTCCTTTATCATTTTTTAAATATGTTTTCCCTCTTAGTCTACTCCTGAGCCAGGGTTTGTATATCTGACACATGTAAAATTTGGCTGAAATATGTTGCAACTATGTATGCTTACATACACTAAATATGTTTCCCAATTTTCATACATCTTATATTCTGTGCATATGTTGGATATTATTTTAAATTGGATGACCCTTCATTTCCTTCTAAACAATGTTAGCCTATTTTATGTAGATGTTTTCTCCCTGTGTTCTTGAATAGTAAATGTAAGCATATCCATGGAAATTCCCAGAAATTACTTATCAATTTGCATGGCAAACAAAATTATAAACTC
Organism: Austroboletus novae-zelandiae; assembly: GCA_038090275.1. Lineage (NCBI taxonomy): Eukaryota > Fungi > Basidiomycota > Agaricomycetes > Boletales > Boletaceae > Austroboletus > Austroboletus novae-zelandiae. The sequence goes on along the minus strand of JBBPML010000114.1, from coordinate 69,018 downwards.
AGGTGCAATAAGTTAATGGATAAGTACCCAATTTGTTTGGTCAATATTTTCGACCGTGTCTCAGGTGTAACCTCTACGCATCACAGAAATCTTCACTGACCAAGGTACCACAACATCGCATCCTTCACTTCATCCAACCACTCCTTCACAACTGCTTCTTCGAACACACTCCCATCGTAAAAGACAAACAAGTTAAGCTCCCCACCAGTGGTGACTGCACCGAGGTAAAGCTCCCCAGGACGTGGGTGCAGATGGGAACTCGCGCGCTCTACTACAATTTTCGGGCTCTTCTCAGCTTCAAGCGCGAGGTCGAGCGAGGTGGCGAATGGGACAACGTAGCCTGCCTTGGAAGGATGTGAAATCGGGGAGTAAGGTGAGGGCGGCTCGGTGCTCGGTAACGGGTACTGTAACGGGAATATTTTGTCAATCTAGCGACAAGACCAGAGGTGAGAATCAGCGCTCCAGACAAAGGGCATGAGGCGCACGTTACCGAGGCTAGATCCTCCTGGAGCGAACAATGCAGAGAAGTCCGCCATAAGATCGTCTGAATTTTCATTGCGGTCTTGACCAGCTTTGACCCACTGCAGGACATGGGATCTTTGATGTTTCGCGTACATCACACCCACGGCTTGCACAATCTCATGTAACAATGGGTGATTCACAAATTCTGCCACTTGTTTCTTGACCAACCTAGCACGGTGTATGAGCCGGTCAAACGTGAGGAGATCCGAAAACGGTGGCGCGCCATCAGACAAAGCGAGGTGCTTCTTGACGTGTTCCCTATCCTGGCTGCGGTATCGGTCGTCCGCTCCGCCTAGAGTCATGAATGGGAGCTTGTAGATGTACAAGCTGACAGACATCATAAATTCCCCTCCCCCACCTTTCTCGAACCATGTCTTGTCGAGATACGGGCGCATGTTGATTGGACCAATACTGACATGTGGAGCTTTTTTCCGATAGTCCCACTCTTCTTCGGAGATCTCGCCCCGGAGATACCGTCGGTAGATAACTCGGGTCATTGCCACTTGTGCAAGCGCGGTGTAAGTGTTCCCAAACGTAACCTTGTGTTGACGACACTTGGAAATCACGGTCGCACTTTGTGCAGGCGTGAGAGAGGTGGAGAGATGACCAGATCGTGTGGGGGCTTGGTACATGGAGCCTCGTGGGCGGGAACGCGGAAGAGTATGACTCCCCTAACAGAAAGTTAGTCACTGTCAAAATGAACACTCTCATGCGCCTACCTGGCTTCTCTGCATCCTGATATCCCATATGACTGCCCCGATCGCCTTCCGCCATCGCCGCCTCGCCAAACTGAGAGAGCGGAGATGCACAGGTTCCAGTTCCATAAAGGAAATCGACATCGCCAATCTTTCCTCCAATGGTAACTGAGGAGGCTCAGCGTTCGGCCCGGTACCCCTTGCCAAGGTGTCCAACAAGCACCGGGAGATGGTTCTGTTCGACGTCCCGTCCGTAATACCATGTGTCATGAGCGTCATCATGTGAAGGATGTCCTCGGAATTGGTCTCGCGGAAGACATACAGCTGGGCGAGCAGGTCCGCAGACAGCGAACGTGGGCCATCCAGGATTGCAGTGACTTGCTTCCGTGCCTCCTCTTCGTTAGCCACTTCCCCAAAGACGATCTCGTTTGGGCGAACGATGGAGAGATTGCTTTCCCGGACGACGTAGTGGAGCTCCCAAGCGTCATCGTCTTCCACCTTCGATTTTTTAACTGTCTCAACATCTAGTCCTCGTCCTTGCACGGTGGCCGCCAAGAGTGGGTACCGCCTCTTGGTAGAGAGCCACGCCCTCACGATGTTGCCTTTGGAAAACAGGTGTGCGTCTTGAGCGCCGTTGGAGAGACGCAGACGGACGTGATGTAAATTGTCTGCGAACCCGTTGAATTCGCCATCCCAGAAGAAACCGAATTCGGCCGCATTGAGAGGACGTTGAAAGGTGCGTCCTTGGGTCGGATGGGTGTCGACCACTGTCCAGCCAGTCTGCATGATGTGGTGGGTTTCACTGATAATAGGTGCTTGGTTGGGTAACATTATCACCGTCTTATATGTAAGTTGTTACAAGTACAGCGTTCTATTATGTGTAAATCACTGGATCAATCACACGCCTCGGTAGAATGAACTGATACGTATGTGCAATTCGCGTAATCGGAAACAATATCTGTCATCTATGTACGTTTTCCCGTCCTATCGGGATTATGAATGCTAACTTACTAATGATGCCAGCGGACCTCGCCGTAAATATGTTCAGAAATCAGAAGTGAATACTGCAAGCTTACCGGCATGCTTTTCCTTCCTATCGACTGTGGCGAGGACTCAGAAATCAGAAATGACACTCAGCGGCATACATGGTGCAACACATACATGGGTCCCGGGATCCATCCTCGCATAGAATCTTCGGACGGGGCAGGATGCCATCAGCGAAACCCAACTCCGTCCGACTTTCATACTGAAATTTGAAGTTGCGTACAAGCACAGAGAGAACAGCCTAATTCAAGTTCGCATGTCAGGTTTGTCATGATCAACGAGAATATATACGTCTTCAACTCAGCGACGGCGAAACGCGGCCGTGCCTACTGAATGCGGATTTCAGAGCGCGTACACATGGCAAAGGTGTGATACTCATCTGATGTCGTGTCATAGCCGGCCGCATCTGCATCGCGCAAATTGGCTGTGCATTTACATAAATTTTATACCTGCCTGTGCGAAGACTTCTTCTGTCATATGAAGTCCTGAAATCCTAATACCAAATTTTTGGAAGGAGACGCGCGACGGAAGTGTCACGTGACGTGACCAATTCTCGTACTCGGGAACATGAGCCGAGTGTCGAGGCTGTGTAAACACGGAAACTACAAACGACCATTCAGGAGCATATGATTCGATAGTGCTTTCTGGTGACCATGCCACCCAGACTGAACAAACGCCAGCAACGAGAACAAGAAGAGCTCCTCGCCCTCGCCAGCACGAACATCGATCCACACGAATCCAGCGAGGAAGAGTCGGTGGCGCCTGCAAAGACCGGTTTTGCGGCGGTAAGTCTCGTTCCGAGGGGTTCTGCGAGAGAGATCATGACGATGAACCCAGCTTTTCACGCCAGAGGACGAGGAAGAGCCTGAAAGCGAGGACGAGGACGCTACGAAGTCTACAAAGTCTCGCAAAGTATGAAAAGCTATCTGCGTGTGCATATCGGATCTCATCTAACAGGTGTGCAGACGAAAAAGAGAAAGAAAAAGACTACTGCCACTGCAGCACAAGACGACGCGAACGCAATTCCACCATCTCAATCGGCTTCCCGTTCCAAGCCTGTTTCCAAGAAGGCGAAAGGCAAAGACAAGAAGAAAGGTGAGGAGAACGATCTTGACAAGGCGCTTGCGGAACTTTCAGTCAAGTATGTCCATCTGGATCTCCCTCGATTGTCATTGTTCATCTGACTCTCCAGGTATCCGGATCTGCAACAGATTCCACCAAGCACATCTACAGACGCACGAGCAATGAAACTCTCCGCCCTTTTCTCAGTTTCAGTTTCTTACCTTGATGCGGAATCCGAGCTCAAGAAGTTTTTCGGGTCTAAAGCCGTCATAGCCGCCCAGGCTGCTACATCTGCGTCTTCTCCCAGCAAAAGGCATCGCGGAGTACAACCACAGGCCCAACGCTCCCAGTTAACACGTCCCCAACCATCTTGGGGTATGATCAAGCAACGGGAAGGTCTGTCAGCACGACCCCTCACGGAGGAGGAGACGGCTATGAAGGCGAACGAAGGTCCCGCTGGCCCTGCAAAGTGGTGGACGGTGGAATACAGTAAGCGTTACAAGGGCGTCACCAAGACGTTCATACAGGCTGTCATGACTGGCGGTACGTCCACATATGCATTTAAATGGATGTGTTTTTACTAAAATGGCTAATACAGATCCTGAGACGCTCTGGCGTGTCTTGCAGAGGATGCCTTGGCATGCAGATACACTGCTCCAGCTTGCAGAAGTCTATCGGCATCGCGAAGGTCTGTCCAACTCTTTTGTCTTTATTTTCACTGGCATTGATGCATTTTACCAGAGTACAGTCAATCGGTAGACTATGTCTCACGAGCCCTTTACGCCTATGAACGTGCATTTCTTGGTGCATTCAGTTTTACAAGTGGAATTAGTCGACTTGACTTTGATCGAGTGGAAAACAGACCATTCTTTCTTGCCATCCACCGACAAGTTATGTGAGCCGATTTTCGGATCCATGTCATACTGAGCGAGCGCTCATGGTGTATTTAGAGACTTGCAACGTCGTGGTTGTCCCCGGACAGCATTCGAACATGCCCGACTGCTAATCTCCCTCGAACCTCTGTCAGATCCTCACGGCGCCTACTTACACTTTGATTATCTCTGTGTCAAGGCAGGCATGGGAGATTGGCTATTGGACTTGTGGACAGTTTATCGGAGCTCGCCTCAAGGAGATCACGTCAATTACATAGATCCAAGCGTTTTACCTGGTTGGTTATACGCAAGGGCGCTGATCCTGAGAGCTAAAGAGAAAGCGAAGAAGGATCGAGGAGAGGTACTATTGTTCGTTACTCCGTGTTCAATAATTTGACCGTCACCCTTTAGGATTTCACAGAAGAAAGCACCGAGGCGCTTCGACAAGCAATTCTCGAGTTTCCGCTCATAGTCCCCCTTCTCGCTGATAAATGCGATATTTTACTTTCTGCGGAGATACGAAGCCACAAGTCATTTCGCATTCACACGGACAGAACGTAGGCACCGGCATTTTCAATTTATCACAGACTGATGATATTGATATTTCAGTGGTTTGTCCCCGGAGGAGAGTATTCTTCACCTCCTTTCTCATCTCTATGCGCAACGCTCCTCCCCTCTGTGGAAGTCTTCTGGTCACACTTCATGGCTTTCAAGCACAACAAGTTCTGTTTTATCGATGCTTTCCGCATGGCGCACACACCCTATCCGCGACCGGTTCCTCCGCACCTTCTCCTCGCTCGACCTGCGTCATTCGATCCATCGTCATGTCTTTGTACTTGAACAAACACACGCTCAGTCCCAGAATCGCGCTCTCACCGCATTCATACCACCTGACATCATGCACGGCAGACACGTCGCATGCGACCCCCTCCCTCCTCCCTCCGCCCTCTCGACATACGATGCCGCTTTCTTCGTCGGGTCCGAAGACCCTTTTGCAATCGGTACCGCCGCCCATTCGCGGAGACGCACGCAAGCCGAGGAAAGGCATCTTGCGCGCCTGATTCCGGACGCGGCCACACGGGCACAAATTCTCGCTTTTTACGAGCAAAACCATTGGATCGCTGCACAGGTGCCTGGTGGGGTCGTCGAGTTCGTGCAAATGCTTGCTGAGATGCCGGAGGACCAGATGCACGAGCTGATGATGGGAGCTGAAATGATGCGTGAGGCAGATGCTGGGGCTGGGGACGATGTGGCGCTTGGCGTGCAACGCGGTTTGGCGGATCGTGGTGCGATGCCTGGGGAGTTGCTGGAAGAGGATGCGGAGGACGCGAACAATGTGCCGCGTGGCGTGTTTGGTGATAGAGTGGATCCAGATGAAGATGGAGAGGAGGAAGACGAGGAAGACGAAGACGAAGAAGACGAAGATGTCGCGGTGAGCACGGCGGGGTTCCTCTACTTTATTCCCCTCTTTTTCTGAACATGGATTCCCTTTCTTTCCTAGCCAATGCCCATCCGTGTGGTGCGGAACCTCCTCAACCGGCTCTGGGGTGGCGCCCCGGCTCAGGAAGATTCCTCCGATGAAGACGGTGCGGAGAGCGATTGAGAACGTAAAGGCGAACTTTTCGACTGTGGACCTTGGTCACGGTATGATTCGCTCGGTTTGAAACGGTGCATGGAGCACATTTGGCCACATGTTGTGAAGCGGGTTTATGACGTGAACGACTGAATTGCAGGGGCCGCAGATGAACGTTTGAACTCCTGGGCGCGTGAGACCAGTGTCGACCACCATGAAAGATTTGAACTTTTTTTACTCTGTTTCGGCCAGTCTCGTGAGGCGTTGGGCGTATGGGGCACAATATTGTGGAGTATACAAATCCTAGTCTGGCAGATACACGAGGGATACTCGAGATCATCTCTCAAAACACGAAATACGAAAATCTCAGTCTTTAATTTATTCATTGCACTGCCTTCGATTGATGTTGAACAGCCTGAGTGCGACGTGGACATTGGGCTGTCCTGGGTCATAGTGATGTTTTCCGCGAACGAGGGGCGTCAGCTGGTGACCGGTGATCAATTGATCCTCGGACGTTCAACGTACCTCGAACTACCAATGTGAGACTTCATTGCATATTCTCCTAAAGCTATGTCCCGCGTTCCTCAGTGCCTTGCAATCAGTAGAGTGTTTCCAACTCGCAGCAGGATATGTACTTATTCCGTGTAAAGTAGATGCTTCCCATCTCTCTAGTGCAGCACATTACTCCTTCAATGTTACTCGTGCCGCAGAATTCACAGTTTTTCTCACTACCTGGCATACCTGTCCGCAGCTAAAATTAAATCATATTCTTAGTTCTTGAGCAATATCATTTGCCTAGACTGAGTAGTGCCCCTGATGCAGGCACCGGGCCGGTGTACGGTCGTACAGCCACCGGATTACTTAATCATTGTTTACTTATAGTTCAAATACGGTAGCATTACCTTAGTGTTTCTACCAAGTGAATCTTCAAGACTGCTCCTCCCAATACTTAGTGGAGGGATGATTGTCTATGGTAAATTAACGGGTCCAAAACTCAGCGCTGACGAGTCTCCAGGCCCCGTCCCTTTCTTTCCCCTTTTTTTTCGGCCTGTGACGGGAGTATACTTGCCGAGCGGAATTCTTGGCTCAATTGACGTAGTAATCTCCGCTAATGCTCGAAGGAACGCCGTCACTGCTCGCCGTGTGACACGATTGGTTGAACTTACCAAGCCGCCGCCCATATATACTTTAGTGCAACGATTTCAACGAGGACGTGACCCTGGGAAGGACTCGCCTAATTTCTTGTGTCATTGGTCGCGTTCTCCGAGGGCGTTGGACGACGGGTAGGTAGGTGCAAATTTCAACTTTCCAGCGGTGTGTTCTGATGTGGGCAGTGCAATTACAGTTTATCAGAGAAGATAACTTGTCCTATGGCGTTTCTGCGACCGTGACGTGCTACCCGTTCTGGCCGGGACGTTGAAACAAAGCGACCCGGTGAGATGCCCCCTCATCTGGAATGCACGACTCGGAGTGCGGTCCCATGTACACGAATGGCGGCGCAGACGGCTGCTGGTGGCTCGTATCTTTGTTCTATTTCTTCAGTGTAGCTGTGGCATCCGTGAGCGCTTTCTCCTCTTCATTATGACTGCTGTTGGTTGATATAGTATGCTACCAGGAAAACATAGTGTGGTATATTTGACTTATATCAAGCATGCTAGGTTCGGACCGGCTTAGGTCAGCCGTCGATTCTCGTCATCGTGGAACGATATTTCTTTCAAAGCCTCTCGTTACAGAACCCGTGTCGATCTGGTATAAATTTCACCTACTATTTTCATGATCGTGCAACACGTCCGCATACAAAAGGTATTTAGAGCGCTCGTTCTCAGTCCCTTTTTCAGCTATTTTCCTCGTTGATGCTTATGGGTTTCCAGCGTACGGGCAAGTCGACCTTTGATACTGCCCCTTCATTTGTCCATTTTCAGGGAATTGCTGACTGTTTGTATCACACGCCAGCGCGAGCAGTTTCCTTGGTTATTAGGGTGTCCCGACGGCACTGGGCGATCTTCCACGGCAGTCGATATTGATCTCGCCAGCCGATCTGCTGTTCTCAAGTATCACAAAAATACTTGATCGTCGTCAGTTTATGATCCGGCGTTGCTTCTGCGACGTGTGGAGTGAGAGGGATCGACTAGAATCAAGTCCTTGTTCCAATCCTTCTGGTGAGATCCAATGTCACTCGTGCGAGACAAATGTGAGTACAGGGCAGGGTGGTCTTTTTGGTCCTATTTGCGACTTTCACCCTCCGTCGTCGCGGCTCGGAGGAACTTGTACTCTCAGTCTCACTGTGCCTTGTCAACGGTAGGTACCGGTAATACATGCACAGTGGACGCTTGCTAGGTCTCCGAAAAAGGCATCCTGGCGTGTGCAAACACTTTGTTCGCCTACCCATAGCATTACACACGGACCGGTACGCTGTATCTCGTCTCATGTCCGTGAGAGAATCATGTTTAACCACCTAAATTAGACGTTCACGAGGGGTATGAAGAACGTTGCTCGCCTTCTTTTGCATCGCTGATGGTTTCTTTTTTGACTGCGTCGCGATCTTTTGAAGTGTCCCCCATCGTTTTTCATCCGCATCTCACAGCTCGCTCGCTAATTTTCCATCTTCTCGACAAACCGATGGCCCATAACGTCTTTTACCCAGCTCACGTGGTTACTCTTTGTCGGCGAAGCAGTTTGAAATTTGCTTCACCAGCGAAGAGTAACCATGGAAAAGATGCTCTCGACATCCAAATATTCAGGGTCCATGTGCACCGATCCTGGAATTGAACAAAGAATCGGGGCGCTTGTGAGACATTTGACATTGCTTGCAGACAAGATGCGATATAGATATAGCGTGTGCCATACAACCTGACCACGAAACACAAAGGTGAGATGCCGTGACAACCGGAAAGCGATGGGGACATGCGATTACCTTCAAAATCGACGACCTTGATGACATCTTATCCCTTAACCTGCGAGTTCCGTATCAAGCGCCGATGAGTAGCTGAACGTATATGTGAGCATATGCGTCACTGCTTCTTTAGAAGTTTAGCTACGTGTCGTGTGGCGCCTCTCATAGATCTGTCCTAGAGGCCTTGCCAGAGCCGACTCATACGCGATTTGGAGTCAAAAGGAGATGAACATATCCTCCACCGAATTCAATCGCATCAGGAAAACGTACACTAACTTTTTTTGAGCTTTTTGATCCAAGCCCAACTTTACTCGTCTTTGAGAACTTTTTCTACTTGTCCATTCCCGGATTCAAGACACCAAAGTAGAGAAGATGACGAAAGAAGAAAAAAAAAAGGTAAAAAAAAGCTTCAAATCTGTCGCACGGCCCCAGAGTTGCGTTCGATTCGGAGCAAGTACATATATGTATGTAGTACGTGGCCTCGGTATGCGTGGGTCAGCGAAAAAACCGAGTCTCGGGTATAAGTCGCCCATCAGGAAAGAAAAAAAAAGAGTGTACTACATGCCTCCTTACCCGCGACGAGGTTCTCTAAAAGGGGAAGACGAAGCTCTTTCAGTTTTCTCCGGGAGCGGGCGGACGCGATCGTTGATTTCTTGCTAACGATTCCTCCGCTAAACTCAAAAACCGTCGTCTTTCCCGACCATGCAGCCGGTTCCTCCGCGGACTTTTTCTTTTCTTTTCTTTTTTACAACATGAGAGTTGAGCTCATCCCCCCCGAACGTGTGCTTATGCCATGATGGCCCCAGTTTCGGGTGCAAACTGAAGGACGCGGCTCAGCTTTGCTCTCTTTACGCGGTTAACCGTATTTACGCTGACGCTCGAGTATTTGCCTGCTTCTCCGCGCAACCTTAAATTCAGTCTTTTACAATCATCAAGGGATAGAAAGACGTTGCCTCTTTTTTTTTTTTTGGCAGCTCTATGAATCTCAGGCTTATTTTAAAATTGCAGCCCCCAAGCTATGGAAATACGAGTTATAAAAGTCGACTCAGGTACCGTGAGATTGGAGAAGCTGCATCCGCAGAGCGGGCCGATAGGCACGCGGCATGAGGTCATCCCTACGAACTTCTTGCATTAGTACATTTAGGTCTTGGTTTGCTCGAGTGCTATCGGTCGACCCTCGGGCATCGCCGACGCCTTCGGTAGCGACGGACGGGGATCGTATATTCGTTATAAACGACGGGCGCGGAATCCAGGTTATGAGCACCACTAGCAGGTGCGCGCCCGACAACTGTCAACAGCCCATCTTGATTCTTCATGCCCAGCAAATACGGCCGCTATAAGTACGTAGAGATTCCCTGCTTTCCCATGGCTGTAAGACAGGTTCACAGAGCTATTCCATATGTAAATGACGATGAGTATTATCGTTGCGGAGCCCGCTGACCGCGGACAATCTCCTCGGGCATCGCTTGGAGCCCCAGCTTCTCCCTGAGGCTCGGGGGGATCCTGGACGTCGGCCCCAATAGAGTGCGATGTGAACGATTTGAACTTGGCCTTGACGTTATCGGAAGAGCTGCAAGCCAGGATAGGCGTCATTTTAATAAACACAGTGCGCCATTCGAAGAATGACGTATGATTCTTTGGGTTGGGGTACATGTAGGAAAGGACTGCACGAGGGTAGAGGACCCATGACGAATCTAGGGAGTATGTACTTGTAGCCAAAGGATGAGATCGGAGGTTGGACGGAATGAGTCGTAGTGGGATGGACGATGTGCCGCTGCACGGCCACATTTCAGGTCGATAGTTGTAGGCATTCTCTGTGGTTATTCCAAGGGGCATGCATCACATGATGCGGTTAATTTCACTACGCGAATGGCCGGGGAGAAGCGACGAATCTGTTTTGATGATCACAAGAAGTCGGAAAAAAAAACTGACGGCCACTCGTTCCTTGTGTAACTGCGGGCTCGCTCAGCATACTTAGACACGTCAAAACACGTAGGTGGGAGCGGGTTGTTACGACATACGGTGAAGTTTCTCTCAGGAACTAATAGTCTGGTTGATGTCAACCATAAAACTGCGCTGCATATGGCCGGTGGCATCATGGCAGCCATGAACAAGTGGCTAGTGGCTGGGGATTGGCGATGATGGTGTCTTTGGCTAGGACACTGTAAGAGTCAGACAGGACTCTGGGGAAGCAAACATTCGACACGTTATGGTTGCCATCATCAGTCCATGATTCATACACGGGCCTTTCAAGAGCTAGACTCTAAGACGAGTATTCAATTGACCTCATGTGCGTTGTGTGGTGGTTGCGGAAAGGAAATAGAAAAGAAACTCGAAGGACCAGCGAAAGAAATTTCTATTTTCGGCGAGAAACTCTCACCCCGTTCCGGTCGGCCTGCGCTTCCCACACTCCTTTGTATGTTGCGTGCAAGTTTTGTATGTAAGTATGTATGTAGGGTCGTCCCGGAATTGATCCTCGTCATGCTTCCGCACGTGTAGATGCACATCTGTGCCCCGGGCAATTTCCGAAGCCCTGGGTTTCATCTTTGGTCTCAAACACGAACAACGAGCCAGGCCAAGACCGGAAGCCACCGGCTCTCCGGACGAGTGGTAAGTTGTCGACGACATTGATATCTTTGGAAACGCGGGGGACCCTTGAAAAAAAGAAAAGAGAACAAGGGGAATGCGACAGGGTCGCGTTATACGAAGCCCGGAAAGGGTTGATCAAGGCAAAGATGAAGAGATATGGAATCTGAGCCGAGGATCAGACGAGAAGGCAGGGATCTGACTAATGGGGCAAGGGAAGCCACGCCCGTTCAAGCGGCGGATGAAAGCTTTGCAATGACGGAAGCTGGAAGCCTAGTTACCACCCAAATCGCCACCGCGTGGTACCTCCGTGCCTGCAATCTCTCTCAAATAGCCCCTTCCATCCTGCATGTCTCCCCACTCCGTTCCCGCCTTCCTTCTCCCCAATGGCCTTGGATAACACGTACGCTTCGCCCCCCGCCCCCACCACCGACCGCTGACCATCCATCACAGTCTCGGTGCCTTCCTGATCGGCGTCGTTGTCTCGGCGACGTGAGTGCATGACACATTCTAAACTCTCTGATCGTACTGACCATGCCTTCGCAGTCTATATGGAGGTGTGTCCTGATGCCATCTCTTTCATTTCCTTTGGCACACCGTTAACTACCAATCCTTAGTCACTTGCATTCAGACCTGGTACTACTATGGCCGTTATCCTTCTGATCCGTGGTACATCAAGCTCCTCGTCAGCCCCTCCCCACTTTCCTGTCCATGCAGCCCCTGATCTTCCGTTCTAGGTCGCCACTGTTCTCATCTCAGACACTTGTCACCAGGCCTTGATCACGCATACGGGCAAGTACGCTTTCGTTCCCCCTGCATCCGTATTCACAACTCTCCAGTTTACACATATCTGGTCACCAACTTTGGAGTGGAGGTTGCACTGACCGAGGTTGTTTGGTGAGCAATTTTGCTCTTGCACTCATAAATCCTTGTACTCATTCACTACCAGGAGTCTGATCGTAGGCATTTCTCCCCCCTCCGCAGCTCATTTGACCCATTTTCATTATCCAGGTCGAAGTTTTCTTCAATGTATGCAATTCGTTTTACTACCCTTTCGTAACTCATCATTCACCCCAGGGGTTCACTGCGCTCTTCGTTCAATCCTTCCTGGCAATGCGTGTTTACAGGCGTGCGTTTATTTTTCTCAATACGTGAGAACCGCCACTAAGGTCTTTACAGTCAGCAATAAAAGCTTGCTCGCCACTGTATCGGTGGTCAGTCGCGTGGTTCCGAACGCCTGGTTTCTTCTCACTTTTTTTCTCTCTTAGATGGCGTTAGTCATTGGCGAATTCAGTGAGTCTCATGCTCTCAATCTCATTCCCCTTACTGAAACGATCTTGTACAGTTTTAGTGCTTGGTGAGTGCTGCCTAGCTTCATTTATATGCAACGTTCTCACGGGCATTGCTACCTAGTCTATGGAATTAAGGCGTGCGTTTCAGTTTCATATTTAGCAGATGGGCGTGCCGCTCATGCTTGTTTAGTATACACTTCAAAACGTTTGCGCAGCTGGATACGCTCAAGGTGATACATGGCAATCCCGTCTCATGAACATACCACTGAAGAAAGTCCCAGCCGCTTTCGATGTCTGTTAATGCAGTCGCTGCCGCAGGGGACGTCCTAATCGCTATATTACTCTGTTCTATGTTGCAGAGATCGCGAACTGGTTTCCGGAGGTGAATATTTTTACTTCTTCATATTGTACATTCTGAACGCTAATCTTGTCACTAGATCTGACACATTGATCAACAAATTGGTAAGTGTATCAGTTGTGAGGCCATCGTTACGAGAAAGACGAATGCTCTCCTAGATCGTGTTTAGTATCAATACGGGTCTTTTAACGAGGTGAGATCCATGATTTGGTGAGAAAAACGTAGTGCTTACAGTGCAATAGTATCTGCGCCGTTGCTTCTCTGGTGTCTGTAAGCATATTTGAAAGTGCGATTCGTGATATCGTTTATTGATGGTATTACTAGATCTCTGCATGGCCGACCACGTTCATCTACATCTCCTTCTACTTCTGCCTCGGCAGACGTGCGTTCTTTGTCTAGTCAGACGAAAATCTTTATTGACACATCGTTATATAGTGTACTGCAATTCTCTTCTTGCGACTTTAAATGCTCGCAAAGCATTGAGGGGTGAATCTCGCAGTGACGAAATGTCACTTTCCCTCCAAGGCATTCCACAAAAGTCGAATCAAAGCATCGTTGGCATGGCATCAAAGGTGAGATCCTTGCCGTGTATTTGGTGTGGAGTTGGGTCTCAGAAGTGATTATCAGCGAGGACCAAATAACATTTCCATCAAAATAGATACCACACAAGAGTATGTTCGAGACGAGGTAAGCTAAATGTGCGTATTTCTGACGTAATTCCTGCTTGACTGACGAAATTTATGCTGTAAGAAGTATTCTGCCGCGAGCAGTGAGGTGAAGCGGCCCGAGGTTGTTTGAGCCTGACACGAGTACGAGTCCCTTGTGGAGTTGGCAAGAGGAGGAACAAAAAAAAGGTTGTACTTAGAAGCAAATTATTTCCATGACGCCCGTTTGCAAACATTCTTTTCACTGCTTATAGTTTCTTTCGATCCTTTTACATAGCTTTTTGACCTTCGCTTTGCATATTTTCGGTTGTCTTTTTTGGTCAGAGGACCTGTAACTTAGCATACATAAATTGGCACTGGATCTGAGTCGCGACGTGTGCGACGTTAAATTTTAGTGTTGTTTTTGGAATAGATCGGATGGCATTCTGCATTGTATCAAGGGGAGTGACAATGTATCCTAATCACATTGAGTCTACTAGCAACAACGTGTCAGTCCCAAGGTGCGGCTCGGAGCCGTGACCGGGGGATATTGACGAAGTCGAAGTCGAACAATGAGTCAATGACAACGTTTATCGTAAACGCAAAAGGTTACCGAATCCAAGTACGAGGTTCCAACAGGGGGAATGTTCAAAAGTATCCTAGCCCCCTGTGGCGCTGCCATGGCCCTCGATCGCCTCCAACTCTTGAAGCATGGCGTTTATTTTTAGACGAAACGAACGAGTGAATGAATGCGTGGCAAATAGTGTATGGCACTATGTAAGAACTTTGTCAGAGTACACCGTAACTTTGTAAAAAAGGGTCTTGACCAAGTTGGATCCGGGAGAATGGAGGGCGGCTTCATATCGCTTACCGTCCGGTTGATTTCAAGCGTTTCTGATCCCGATCGTTTTTTCTCCTGAAAAAAAAAACCTGTAGAAATATGCAAGTGCAAGAGAAGCGAGAGAGAAAAAAAGGTTGACGGAGGGAATGTTGGAAATGAAACGACCGCCGTACGTCCACCGTGTACGAGAGTGAAAAAAAAAAGGGCCCGGTCTATGCGGGAACTTGCGTTCCGTCCGGACCGACGCCGTCATAGACCTTTGGGGAATAGATTCAAACACCATCATTGAATTTGAATGTTTTGTCACGAGAGCGAGCAAAGTTCGTTGCAAATCGTAAACTTTGAAACTCCAAGAATAAACTTTAGGGGTCGGCAACGAGAGTGCGCGAACGGAACGGTCTTTTGGAGCCCCGCAGTCGTATTCAAATGCATGGAACTTCAACCGGACTTGGTTGCGTTTCAAGCCAGTGTTCGAAACGATGCGGAAGTTTTCCGTGCCACATGACCCCTGGGCCAATTCTTGTGGGGACAAAGGCCGGAAAACTCCTCTATCCCTAGATTTGATGACCGTACTTAGGGCGATTTCGTGAACATGGTCGGCTGGATCCGGAGCACAGGGACTCCCATGATGGGTCTTATCTAGGCGGTGCTGATTGCAGGTCTGGTCGACCCCTCTTCCTCCCACTCCATGCAGATACGCGCACTTCGAAAATTATGCCGTCTGGTGTTCCCTGGAATAACACCGAGCCACCGAGGCTGCGACTCAATAGCGTGTTTCTGCGTGCGGCGTTGCTTCTTGTCCCCCGATTTACTGAGCCACCCCCCTTGTTGTTGTCTCCAATGCAAGGAAAACCTCTACGTGGAATCTTGCCGGCAACCAAGTACTGACCGCGGAAACGAGTACGTTGCTCCTGGTGAATGTGCACTTCTTCCCTTTCCTCGTATCTAGTCAGGGATGTAAAAAGACTGCCGATCATCGAATCCTCGGAATCCGAGTCTGATGACCGAGGACGACGTCGACGATGATTCATTTTGGGAGCGATCACTAGGGAAAAGAAGTCATTGCTTTCACGTCACCATGAAAAAGCGAATCGAAGTGGTGTTTTGACTTCTCGAACATGACATCATCGTCACTTGTAGGACATTCATGTGATGATTCAAGTTGTTACATATGCCGGACACGTATGTACGTTGGCGAAAGGTGAGTGAGGAGGGATTGGTTGATCGATCGACTGTTCCTTGTCGGACCTTGTTGTCGATCGGAATGGGACGGAGTTGTGACTGCGATCGTCGGCGGGCCGTCGGTCAGACACGTGCGAGTAGTAGTGCTCCGTTCATTTCCATGGGATTTATTTCATGATGAAGGCCGTCGCATAGACAGCGTCTTCTAAATAAGATGACAAAAAAACCCATGTGGAACGTGATACCCGAGCTGCTCGACGTGGGTTGCTGGTGATTTCGAATTGCAAGTGACCAGGCCACTGAGTCTAGTGGTAATTCCTGAAGCATCTGGATAGGATTATCTGTCATGGATGCTGATACTTCCAAATTCGCAACACGTTACCTCCGGAGTCCTTGAATAATGTATCGCAAAGGTTCAAGAAATTAAAGCCTAGATTTTTTTCGTGATATGGGAGTTCAGGAAATGCGAAGGGGAGTCTGTGTGTGAGCTCAATCATACAAATATTGTCAGTGTGCATATCCACCACACGATACATGTGTGTGGTGTATAAGCGACCTACACTTATGCGTTGTTTGAGTCGAAGTTGAAGTTGTTTGGCAAAAGCTTTGGATCCAAACAACCGCCAACCATGCCTCAGTCCGGACCACCCAACAAAAAGACCAAGTCTGGTTCTCAGGCTTTCGCGTTCAATAATGCTCACGACATCAAACACGCACTGCGCATCACTCAAGATCCAAATGTGCTCTCGAAAGGTCCGTAGTTGGTCGTCGATAGTTTTTGCGCCCCTCAATGACCCCTGCAGCCCTGTCTGCCTTGAGATCCAAATTATCCCTGAAACCAGACGAAATAATATCCCCACATGACGAACGTCTCTCTCTGGCCAAACTTTGGATGGAAAGCTCACCTGCTGCCAAGGACCTCTTCGATGTTTGGGGAGCCATCAACGACGTGAGTCCAGTTTTTGACGTGATTTCGCGTACTCGACATTTTTGCAGATGTCGACGCAAGCCCTTGTCACGTCGTTGTTCACATTGTTGCTCTTGCTATTCTCATGTCACCTCCCGGATCATTCCTACGGTATTCCCATCACCAAGACGCTCTTATCTCCACAATGGTTGCGAAAATTGAACTCTTACGTCGGTGGGAGCCATAACGAACAGATTTTGGCTGCGCTCAAGCTATTCAACGCCATCTCGATGTTTGGGAGCGGACGGGAACGCAAGTCCGTCTTTGAAGCATTTCCTTGGGACTACAAGGTATGGTGCCGCGTTTTTTCGTCGTTCTGTGACTTAATCTTATGTAGAGCTTGCCGAAATTACTTTACATGCGTAGAAGAGGAAATGAGATAGAAGAGGACGTCCTTGTTCGGCCTGGTGAGCCCAACTCACAACCCCAGCCCAGTTTAATCTCAACAGGATAGAGAAGATATTCGCACCTACTACGTCCTGTTCGTTTTATCGATGGTCGATAAAGATACAGCACCAGCCGTGAAGGCAGCTTTTCTGGACCAACGACGCGAGGTATTCACGAACATATTCAAGGGACTTGTTCAAGACCATCACACAGTTCTACAAAAGGTTCTCCAAGCGTCTTGGGAGGACGTTTGGTTGGATCCCAAAATCAAACGAACCATTAAACTGGGTTTGTTCAATGAAGCGACGATCTCGCACGTGAGTCCTATTTTGTTTTTGTAGTAGAGATACCTCTTTTTGACAGCGGTTTAGCTTTTGAAATTGTATGATCGCGCTGCTGCCGAAGGGCCCGGAGGAGAGCATGTCCCAGCCGATGTCGTCCACCATTTCCTCTTGGCCATATGCACACACCCTGGACAAGGCATTTGCTTTAAAGATCGCGGATGGTATCCTCGTGACTCTGACGAGGATGGAGTAGCCGACAAAGAAGACATTGATACTTCCCGAACAAAAGGTGCTCATATGGGCAAGATATATAATAAGATCCTGGCGAATATACTGCGAGCGTTGAAAGTGAACGAAGACCCTCGACAACAAGAATTGGCGCTCAAGATAATAGCAGCGTGTCCAGAACTCGTTGCTGGGTATGTGCACTGGTCGATTCCTATGCTGATCCAAAATAATTGACGTTCATGTCAGGTATTGGTCCGCTGCTTCGCTCACTCTCGAACCACGACTTTCTTCAAAATGGATTGCCAACGTCTCATTTGCAGGGCAGGTCCTGTCCCAAGCGGTTCCTGTACATTCGTTTCTCTTGCCAGGCAGCAGCGAGCTTTATAACCCTACCCCACCGCCACTTCCAATTATCATGGCTAACCTATTTCCCTCTGTGGGCACGAAAACTCTTTTCACGAAAGGGCTACAGGCTGCTTCGACCCCAATTGTTCAGCACTGTACCGCACTTATACTGGCTAAATGTCTACGAAAGCTCGCCGAGGTCGTACGCGTGTTCAAGACGGTGGAATCCGCGCTGGAGGAAGAAGAGGAAGAAGGACAATGGAGTCGCCACCGAAGGGGCATTGAAAAAGAAGCAAGACGACGTGTTCCGGAGTTTCAGGTCATCGTCGCGTTTTCGCAGCTATCGTTAGCTTCTCCAAACACGACCAAGCATGCGTTGTTGAGCGAAAGCGCCCAGAGGCTTCTTTGGCTCTACCAAGAATGCCTGCCGGAGGTTGTCGCTGAAGCTAGATTCGAGGTTGGGAAGCTCGTTCTCAACTTGGCTGAGGGATCTTTAGCCTCTCTTTCTGATAACCATGAAACTGGCGCACCGGAGCAGGAAGGCAACAGAAAGGAAGCCTCTACGGCGCTGCAGAGCGTGAAGCATTTGCACGTTCTCCGTTTGCTCAGCGGAAGTGATCAGTTCACCTGGACTGGCAAAGTTAGTGAGTGGGATTACCTTGCCGTGTTGCCGACTAAACAACTGTTCGTGTCATCAGCCTCGTTATCTCACACATATTTTTATGTTCTCTTGAAAACATTTTGCAATAGCCGTGTGCGGGCACTTCGGACAACGTTGAAGGAACTTTTGCAGCACGTTCTTTCCGAGAGCGTGTTATTCCAAGAGAATCAGAACGAAGTAGAGGTATGGCTTGCTGCTCTGCCATTATACTTTGCACGCAGAGGACAAGGTACCGAAGCTCCGGACGGCACGCCGCTGACGGACGAGGTAGAGGCCACCGTAACTTTCCTGGACGACTGTGCTCAGCGGTGTATCAAGACTCCGTATCGTTACATGGAGACCATGTCAGCCCTTGTTCAATCCACTACTTCTATCACCGATATCCACTCGAGAGGGTTATCCGCTAGCCCATTGCTTATGACGGTACTCGAACAGGTCATTGCAAAAGCCAGCGGGTCATTGATGACGCCGTCAGATACGCTTGCCGTCTTCACATTTATTCGGAGATTACTGGTATCATTGGCAGCTAAACAAGACGACTCGGGGTATCGCAATCTCCTTGCCATACTCAATCAACTGGACAATAGCGTTGCGATCGGACAGCTATTCTCAGATCATCCAAGCATTTCTTTTGGTATAAAACGAGAATTGTCTATTGCAAGAGCGTGTCTGTGTCACCTGGACGACGATGGTCATATGGTTGAAGAACCAAGTGACGAAACGATTGCAACTTTCCTTGATCGTATTGAGCAGATTCCCATTCGTGAGTCGCTTTTCTCGTTATGCAGAGTGATCGATTCTTATCACAATTTCTCCTTTATTCGCGCGTGCAGCTTCATCGGAGAGTGCCCGCATGACAAGTACATTCGAGTTGGTCGATTGGCTCCGCTTAGTAGATGCGAAACCCTCTGCTGCCGACATGTCTCGTCTTGCTTTTGTCATTCAACGATTCTACGAGCCAGCGCTTTGGGCTTTCGTCGACTACCTTCATCCCTATCACGGTCACATGTGGGACTCGGGAATCTTGAAGCTTCTGCCTGAGAGGTGAGCACTCTTTGCTTCTTTTCCTTGTCGCTTGGTCACCGTGACTCGAATAGGCCTCTGATCGATGCCGCGTTCGACTGGATATACTTTCACTGTTCCCTTCGGCAGCTTCAGGATCGACAAACTCGCGACACGCTCTTGACAACTCTTTATGCTCGTCCGGCAACGTTGGTTCATCTCGAGGACGCAATCCGTCTCGTCACCCACGGTATTGGTGTCTCCGTTGGCCGCCATGACCTAACGGCTACGCTACTCTCTCTCGTTTCCGATATACTTACTCGGGCGAAAGGTTGTTTGGGCGAGAAAGACCTACGACGACTGAAGGCAGCTGTTATCCAGAGTAATACCATTCAAGTACTCTGCCTGTCGCAGGATCTCGCTGATGAAGTTCACGAAGGTGGGATGTGACGCTGATCGAGGTGCTCTTGAGCGATGACATTTTTCGTAGCTATTCAAGAATTTATTACGGCAACGTTCGACCCGAGCGACGCTGAAGACAAGGCGTGCTTGTCTTCCATCGGTACTCATTGGATGGAGACAATGAAGAGATCGCTTTCGTTGGATCGAGTTGACGAAGTTGGTGTCTTTCTCCTCAGGTTTGACAAGGATCTAACGCTATCCCTTCAAGCTGAAGCATGCCCGGCCCTGGATAAAGTTCGTGAATACCGAGGAATTGATTCCTGCAGTCGATATTTTCCGGGTCGTCGGACAACGGAACGCGGTGGCATACGAGATGTTGGAGGACGTCCTCGACGCTCTTCAATATAGGACACGCGGAGGTTCCGTTCGGAAAATCCCAGCACCGAAACTCTTGGAACTACTCGCCTCATTCCCTCGGTCTACGCTACTTGAAGACATGCTCTCGACGTCCCTTTTGTCTCGGCTTCCTTTAGGGCTCAACGGCCAGCTTGCTTTCACTGAAGGACAACCCCTTTCCGTGGTCCTATCACGAATCGGACAAACCCACCTGGACGATCTTCGGACCCTCCCTTCCAGCTTGATCTCTCAATTTCTCGAGAAGGAAACCTGGACTGATTCCATGGAGGGCACCATCATCGCCCTGTTGTACTCGAGCCCGGCTTCTATACAAGCGTTTGCGACTTGGCTGAACACCAAACAATGGTCCCGTTTTGGTATTCCGACGTTCGCCTCGGTGCTCGCTGCCTTTCTCGACTGCACTGCGTTGATCGGTCAGGACTTATCGCAGGTTGACGGCGACGCTCTTCACGAGTTATCGAACCACCTTTTCCCCGGTGTGCGACGTCACACTTCCCGCTTTACGCGACATCTAGATTGTATACACAAGATTCTGGAGCTGTCCGGGACGAGGCGAGATCGACTAGCATCTGCGTTGCAAGTGCGCATAGAGGCACTTCCGGTCACGGATATCGCGTTCGAAACAACGTTCCTTGCGCGTAAGCTGTTCGGAACGTCTGGCTGTGATGATCTCACGACGAGTATTGTGGATCGTGCGTTGCAATGGGCCGTCCGACACCTTTCCAGCGAGCCTGGGGATTCGGACGATTCTGGCAGCATGGCTCTGGAAAATCTCAGTAAGTGGTTATAGGACTCTCTTTCGTTCATTCCCGACTGAATGGTGCACGTAGAATGTGCTGCAACGCAGCAAAGGGCACTCAAGCCGCATTTAGTGGAGCCTCTGTTGGCCACCTTGATTCAACGTCACCTGTCGGACCCGAGTATGCTCGATCTCGCTGTCGTGTTGACGAACAGAACCCCGCTCAAGGTAGGTCAGGACACGCGCTATTCGGTTATCGTCTCATCAATCCGATCATTATTATCTAGCCCGTCGTCGCCAACCGACTCCTACAAAACGTTCTTCAACACCAACAATTCGTTATGATCTTCGGGAAGCACGGCAGCCCACCCCAACGGAATCAGGCGACTCATTTTCTCGATGCGCTTTTCCGAATGCATCCTACAAACTCCTGTCAGCCTTCGCATCTTGAACCCCTCTTTCAAGTTTATGGAGGAACGATGTCAGCGGCCGACAGGAGGATTCTTGGTATCATGAGACTGTTCGAGACGGAAAAACGCACGTCTCTCTCTGTGTTCTTTTCTCGATGGTCTCCGTCCCCAGACGCGACTGTGTCCAACGCACTCGAAGTCGTTGAGAGCTTTGATCCCGTCCATGTACTTCGAACCTGCCTTGCGTTTCCGTCGTGGAGGCGGTTTGGGGAAGAGACAGGCCCGAGGGACGGCCCCGCGAACGGTTCGATGTACGATCCGCTGATGGTGGTTGCGTTATGTGCACAGATGCTTGCCGAATGTCCTCCCACGACCGCTTTAGGCTGGGTCAAGGTTTTCCGGACCAACATCGTCAGTTTACTGATTCGGTGCCTATCCTCTAAAGATGTAAACATGCGCGAAACGGCTCTCTGCCAGATTGCTAGTCTTTCGGAGAGCTTACAGGTGAGATACCTGCGTCTGTAGGTGTATCATTCCAAACTTTGTTTTTCCCTTCCAGAGATCCAATATGCATGAATCGTCTCAAGTCTTGTATGTGTTTCGCCTACTCAAGAATACCATGTATCCACCGGCGAATACGAACGATCCGCCTCACCGGCTCCCGGCGTATACGACTCTGATCCTTCTGCACGCCCTGCGCGGTATCTTCTACCCATCAAACTTCATTTACAAGCGCACCTCGCGTTTCCTGCTGCAACGCCCCGAACTCGACGTTTCAGACGTCCCGATGTTGTTTGGTATGCTCTATAGCGGCTGTACAGACGATTGGAAAAAGGAACGAGGGTGGATGTTGAAGATGCTGGGGGACGGTATGGTAAGCACCGAGGACTGGAAAGTGCTAAGGCGGCGACATACGTGGGACTTGGTGGCCAGTCTCTTTCAGAGTTCGAAGAGCGAGGTCGCCGTGCGCGCTAGCATACTGGAGGTTCGTCGTCGTTTGATCGTGTTGGAGGTGCAGCAAACTAATCATCTTTTGGGGGTGACTGTATAGATTCTCGCAAACTTGACGTGCAATCCACAAGCATGTACCTCCCTCGTCCTCAAGTCGTCCCTATTATCCTGGATTGAGATGCAAGTGAGGGACAGCCCC
Organism: Austroboletus novae-zelandiae; assembly: GCA_038090275.1. Taxonomy (NCBI): domain Eukaryota; kingdom Fungi; phylum Basidiomycota; class Agaricomycetes; order Boletales; family Boletaceae; genus Austroboletus; species Austroboletus novae-zelandiae. Next base: position 46,462 of record JBBPML010000114.1, on the reverse strand, counting down.
GACAAGGAATCGATAGCGTGGTTTCGCATTCTGGAAAACGTTCTTGTCGTGGCTGACATTTTCAAGCTGGCTCGTGCAACTGGAGATCAATGGTGTTCGACCGTATGTCGATGCATATCTTCTCTCGTTCGGCGCAAAGGTATGTATGCGTATGGATAAGCTAATCTCACCTAACTGACAACATGCGCCGTTGTAGACGTGGACATGGCCGTTCTGCGGCAAGCCTCTGCGGTCATCTTACGACTCAGCCTAGCCCCAGACGTACCCGACCACTCCCTTCGAGGCGTCCTCGTATGTACCGCACAAGTCTTGTGTCAACTCGAACATGGCATCCATCTCCACCCTCGACCACCGTCACGGCCAAACGAGCAACACGCGCATGAGCACGCGTTCGCGCTTGCGCTCCCGCCTCATCGGGCACAAGGGCTCCACGACCTACCGGCGTTGGTAGAACCGGCATCGATGCTCTGGGCCTGGGGCGAGACCACGGAGATGCTCTGGCGGGCTGCCATGGCTCTTGACGACGATGGAACGCATGCGTGGGCGGCATTGACGAGGAGATTGGTCGTATGGAGGGCCTTGGTCGGAGAAGAGGCAAGTCCGGTTGGGGAATGGGCGCGGCGGGAGGTCGTTGGACTCGTTCTCGGACTTGGCGATGTGTCGTAGTGCTGCCGGTTCCGTGGGTGTGACACTTGGAAGACTCCTTCGGTGCGGAAGTTTGGCCCATATGTAAGTGATCAAAAATGAGTGCGGTGCTTCATGACATTTGGCCAAGAGATGACTCGACGGTAGGCGGCGAGTACATTACAGACGCTGAAGATGATGACCATGATTTCGTGCTATATGCCAGCACACGCATTTCGGTCGTGAACCGGTCGATTTCTGAGTCACAGTTACAGGTTCAATTCACGAACTAACGGGAACCCGAGTCAGCCGCCGTCAACATAACGGTACATATCTCATGAAATGACGGTGGGCAGTGAGTGAATTGAGGTATTGAAAAGTTCAAAATGGAGGCTGTGTGAAAGGTCGGGTCACTGTTCGTCACAGTCACGCGGCGGGGGGCGCGCGTCGCCCGACGAGTTCTAGTACAAATGGAACGTGCCATTTCAATTCCCAGGTGTCCTCGATATGGACGAGTACGAAGGAATGAGTGCGCATTTCATTTATATATACATATCAACAAGCTTTCCAACGTCGAACAAGAACTATGCTGTGGCCAGTAAATGAACGCTGTTGCAGGGTTCTCCTCCATTTCTCCACTCCACAGGAACAACGTTTGAACAACGTGGTACGTCTTGCTGTGACACCGGCACAATGGACCATAAAAACACAGGTATCCTCTTCCGTATAGCCAGACATCACTTCTTTTTTCCTCATTCCAAATGACGATGGTGAGCACCGAAAGACACACATCGAATGCACATGAGGCTGTAGAGAAGAAGAGTGAGGTGGAAGAGAGACAGGATACAAAAGGGCAATGTCCGGAAAGAAGCATAGTAGTAAGTTACTAAAAAGGCGTACCTACGCATACGGCTGAACATCAAACAGATACAAGAAACTCTGCCGATGAGTGAAGGTAATTCGCAAGAAGAGCTCCCTTTGGTAGCCTCTCCTGGAGTGCGGACACTCGGCATCGAAGAAACGGTTATCGCAAGTCCGAACTTGTCATCCCTATGCATTTTATCGAGTTTGCTAATGTCGACGCAGATATTCGGATCACAGACGCTGCTCTGGGTCTCAGACGCATTCCTGCCGGATTCTATGCTGTCATCTGTCACAGTGGTTTTGAGTGGAGAACTGAGAATAAACGTGTCTCGGTAGATGATGACACCGTCAAGTGGGATAAGCAAATCCCAATGTAAGGCATTTTTTCTCGTACTCGAATTCGTGCTAATAGATCCTGTAGACCATCCGAACCGTCTGCGACGGTTGGCTTCAGGATATACGCATCCTTCGAATTACAGCCAATGCTGGGGTGTGGGGAGGAGCTTCGAGAGTTGACGATCACTGTCAAACAACTCCTGGAATACAACGAAAAAGGCCTTGGCGAGTAGACCATTTCCGTAACGGTTCAAGACTGATACTGTCGTAGCATTCACTTTGTTTCCGAAGGACGGGGATGTCATATCTCCCTGTTCATCCCTCTTGGTTCCAATCAGTAGGGGGACGCACAAATATGATGAAACATTGACCTCAAGAGTTGTCGACCGTCATCCTCATTCCGTACGTACATAATCAGTCACGCTACCATTGTGAATTAATGTATTCCCAGTCGACAACCGAACCACAGGATGAACTAATAAAAGTTACAAACAACGGCCATGCTGCTCTCTCACGTTACCGAAAAAACGGAGAACAGCGAGATATCGAGCGTTCTATCGAACAATTTGAACACGCGCTGCACCTTTGTCCGCCGGAACATCCTTGTCATGCGGCTGCACAGTCAAACCTTGCCACATCAAAATCCACCCATCGTCAGGTTCACGACGCTGTTTTCTCCTTTGACGTCCCCATGTCCTTATATCACGATGCTCTCGACGCACGTCCTGCCGGACATCTTGATCGACCTTGGACGTTGATCCAATTGGCTACATTGTATTTCGTACGGTTCAAAAAGGAAAGAGAGGAATTCGACGCGGCCCAAGCCAAGGCATTATTGCACGAAGCAACATATCTCTCCCCTTCAGAGAGTCATGAGAAGTGAGTGGCTGTCTTCATGCTCCAATTGAATTCAGAACATGGACAAGATGATGGTTTACACCCTCAAGAAAACCTCCGGCCAGATATTACAGACATAGATCTGTTCGAACTGGGTGTGCATCTGTTGGGCCGATTCGAACGATTTGGTGACATTAAGGACCTTCATCTGGCAATTTTCTCTCTGGAACGTTCGGTCCAGTCCAGTACACCTTGGGAAGAGCGATATCTTGCAAGCTTGCAAAGTCTTGGTGTTGCATTCCTCAATCGGTACAACCATCTCGGGGTACTGAGCGATCTTGAGAATGGGATTACGAGATTCAGGAACGTTACAGAGCTTACTCCCGATTATCACCCTCAAAAACCTAGTCTTCTCTCCAACCTCGGCACTGCCCTACGGGCTCGTTTCGATCGCCTGGGGGAAGTCACTGACCTCGAGGATGCTATTTCGAGGCACAGGGATGCTGTCGAGCTCATGCCCAATCAACACCCTCACAAACCTGGTTGTCTCAACAACCTCGGGAATGTCCTGCGGACTCGTTTTGATCGCCTGAGGGACATGATTGACCTAGAGGAAGCTATTTCTCTGTATTCGTCTTCCGCACTTGCCTCTACAGGCCCAGCCACTATTCGGCTACGTACCTGCCATCATTGGGCCAGATGTGCTCGTGTCTTGGGCCACCACTCACTCCTTAATGCGTATGCTGCGGCTATCAACATTCTGCCTCAGCTTGCATGGGCTGGCCTTTCTCTTACAGACCGCGATCGGGAACTCGTCAAAGGCACTGGTATTGTGCGCGAGGCAGCAGCAGCAGCTCTTGACTCAGGCTTACCTGGAATTGCGGTCGAATGGCTTGAACAAGGTCGATCGATCGTTTGGGGTGATCTTTATCAGCTCCGCAATTCGTATGATGAACTGTTGAGTACCCATCCCGATCATGCTCATAGACTTCGATTGCTATCAGCTGAACTGGAGCATGCCAGTGTTGCACGCGAAAAATCAATATATTTGTTGTCAGAGAAGATGCAACACGCAGAAGATACTGAAAGTGATTCGCTACAGAAACAGGCCGACAGACACCGTGACGTCGCTGTCAAACGAGACAAACTACTGCAGGAAATTCGGAGATTTTCTGGCTTTGAGCGTTTTCTTCTTCAAAAAGAATTTTCACGACTGTGCGCTTCAGCACATACCGGTCCTGTGGTGGTCCTTAATGCTTCTGAAAAGCGCTGCGACGCATTGATCATTCTTGCCGATACGGAGGAACCGATTCATGTCCCCCTCCCCCAATTTACTCTTGGGAGGTCCAGTGGTCTTCAGAATACGCTTAAATATTTGGTTGATCGTCATCGTGATGTTCTCTCTGAGGAAAGAATAGGGAAGCCTAAATCCGAATGGCAAAATCACCAGTGGAAATCTATTTCATCGGTGTCATGGGATCATATCGTCAAACCTGTCCTGGATGCTCTGGCCATTTCGGTATGTGACATCACGCCGGATTATTTCATCACTGACGCATCGATTTGTCGCGTAAAAGACTCCCGGAGATTTATCACGTATTTTTTGGTGCCCCACTGGACCTTTCACGTTCCTTCCAATACATGCTGCCGGTCTTTATGGTACGCAGTACTTGGAACCTGGGCACAAACTATCCGACTTTGTGATCTCTTCGTACATCCCCACTTTGAGTATTCTTTCAACCTCGCCAGAACCTGATACGACTACACGCGAAGATTTCCGTTTCGTTGCTGTCCCTCAACCGGCATCGGACGGCCAATCACCTCTTCCAGGTGTGGCTGTCGAGTTACAACATATCAGAGCCGTCATCGGGAGCTGTGAACCAGGGCGAATTTCTCTCATGGAGTCCAGCATAGGAACGGTGGAGGAAGTACTTTCCCTGATGAAGGAGTCCGACTGGGTCCATTTTGCATGCCACGGCGTTCAAGATGTTCATAACCCGACTTCCAGCGGACTCTGTCTTGCAGATGGGCGACGGCTAAAGGTATCCGACATTGTTGCGTTGTCACGTCCGCGTGGTGGACTTGCGTTTCTCTCTGCATGTCAGACGGCCACGGGAGACGAGATACTTTCTGACGAGGTCATCCACATCGCTGCTGGGATGCTCTTTGCTGGGTACGGAGGTGTCGTCGGGAGCATGTGGTCTATCAGTGATGAGCTTGCACCGACGGTAGCGAGAGACGTGTATGAGCGACTTTTGCAGGATGGTGCAGTCCCGGATTATCGAAACGCTGCAGGAGCATTGCATGATGCTGTCCTATGTCTTCGTGATAAGGGTGAATCGTTTTCGGGGTGGCTTCCTTTCATTCATGTAGGGCTTTGAACGAATATTACTTGTAAATAGCGTATGTACTTGACGTATCTCTCGGAGCACGTCAGTTGTTTTTCCGTGCAAGCAAAATTTGGAAAATGTTGAAATATCTCGTTCGTATAAATTTGGTCACCTGTACATCTAATTAGCGATGCTCACACCGATCTGCGCTCGGAGTCGTTGCTGGAGTTGTACAAACCTTTTCGTTTCTTCAGCCCTTTCGGTAGACAGTGCGAGCATACTACGTTTATTTGACTTCATGGAATGGAACTTTGAAACAGCGTTATGAGGGTCCATAGCAAATATCTTTGGGGGGACGTGGTGTGAAATACATGTACGCCTAAAGCGCATCGATTCCATTGGATGTTTGATCGACGCCGGAGGGGCGTTATCATAAAACGGAAAATCCCGGGGAAAACTCGGTTCACTTTCATCTCTTATAGTTGCCCTCAAGTTCAAACAGGTGGCCAGATTACACACCATTTTCAGGGAGCTATCCAATCTCCTCTCCCTACCGTTTTACCTCGTATTTCTCCCATCCGACCTCGGCAAGCCTGTCGACCTTGCCCAACACCTCCTTCTCAAGTTCCTCGAGGTACTTTTCCATCTCCACGAAAAGATCCGGCATACCTGCCCCAAGAATGCGCACAGCAAGAAGGCCCGCATTCATACCACCATTGATCGCAACAGTCGCAACCGGTATACCGCGCTGTACCGCATCGCGAATGCAATGAGCACGCGTCCAAACGAACTCGACGATACTTACAGGCATCTGAACGATACTATGCAGCGAATCCACCCCATCCAACGAGCTCCCCTTGACGGGAACACCGATGACAGGCACGCTCGTCATCGCCGCCACCATGCCTGGTAAATGCGCTGCTCCGCCAGCACCAGCTACAATGACCCGCAAACCTCGCGTCCGAGCACTATGCGCATACGACACCAACCTATCCGGCGTACGGTGCGCAGATACAATCGTGAGCTCGTATGGAACGTGAAATCGGTCGAGAATGCGCGCAGCAGGAAGGAGCGTTGGGAGGTCCGAATCGGAGCCCATGATGACGCCCACGATCGGGTGTGCGCTCGCAAATCCGCTCCCGGGGGTCTGCAAGAGTGGTGCATAGTCATCAATCTCGGCTTGTATGCTTGGAATCGGGAGGGCGGACAAAAGAGGGCGAATGCGCGCGCGAAGCTCAGCACCGCTGTCGGCGACGAGAGTGACGTGCCCCATTTTACGACCATGACGACATTGTGATTTACCATATAAATGGACAGAGCAACCGGGGACATCGAGAGCGGCAGCGGTGAACGCTTGAATGGGGTCCATGGACGTGGAACTCCCAATGATGTTGAGCATGACGGCAGAAGGGACTTTGAGTGCAGTGTTTCCGAGCGGGAGCCCGAGGATGGCTCGGAGGTGGTTCTCATATTGGGAGGTGTAGCACGCCTCGATCGTGTAGTGTCCCGAGTTGTGAGGACGAGGCGCGATCTCGTTGATATATATCGTCCCTGGTGATGAGCGTCAATGTAGCCGAGGGGAATAGAACAATGTGGACAAACCATCTGCCATTAAGAACATCTCAACACCAAAGATACCCGCGCCTTTGAACACCCGAACGGCATCCTCGGCGACACGCTGAGCACGAGCAGCCACAAGAGGATCGTTGCTTCGCAAAGGAGCAAAGACGAGATGGCAAATGTTGTCCTTGTGAACGGTCTCCACAGCAGGGTAGGAAACCACATTTCCGTCGATCGTCCGCACGACCATGACGGCAATTTCTTTGATGAATTGGACCCACTTCTCTGCATACAAGGGCCGGTTCGCAAGAGCATCCAACGCTTCTGTCGCTTGTTCAAGCGTCTTGACAACAAAGTTACCTCGTCCGTCGTACGCAAGCGTCCTGCTTTTGAGCATAAAAGGGAGGCCAAGATGAGCGGCGACCAATTCAATCGACTCCACCGTCGGGTCGACGATCTCGAACTTGGAGACAGGACAACCATTGGAATGTAAATAAATCTTTTGCTTGAACTTGTCTTGGATGACGGCGATCGTGGCGGGGCTCGGGTGGATGACGACCTTGGTGCCCGGCGTCGACTCGATATCTTTCAAGACTTTCACGTCGACGTGTTCAATCTCCACGGTGAGGACGTCGACCTTGCTCGCGACTTGTCTGATCTTTTCGGGATCGGAAAACGAGCCATCGATGTGGGCGAGTGCAGAGGTGCGAGGTGCGATAATCTGTTTCGCCGGCGATTCACCGACATCGAGGATGATCACATCTACATTGAGCAATGAAGCAGACGCTGCGAGCATGCGGCCGAGCTGACCACCGCCTGTGAGAGGTTCAGATGCCTCCCGAAGTAAACATGAGATGAACTAGATGATCTGTGGGCCATAGTAGCCGTGAGGATTTCATGGTGCAATGAGAAGAAAAGGCTCACGCGCACCGAGGATCCCCACAACTTTATTACTCATGGTCGCCGTCTAGGATGAAGCTCACAAAGGTGTTTCTTCTGAGGCCGCAAGTCGGCGGCAAGCGTATTGAAACCACAAGTTTCAACTACCCGAAATTACCCATATGATATTGTTTACGTAATATTTACAATCAGTACTTGCATACATAGATCCAGGTTCTGAACGATTATACTCACATGCTTGCGCGTACCAATCCAGAGAGTGAGAGTGAGATAATATACATATACACTCGAGATGATATCATCAAGTGTCCCGTGCCTCTTCCATTCGGACCCATAAACCATCCTAGACACGAGGTCAGAAGCATTCAACGTAAATTCTGGAACATTACATTCACGACTCACCTGGACATATGACGTAAGGTGGCACTTGACGATTGCTTTTTCCACTGCCTGTCGTCCAGAAGCCTTGGCCCATTCAGGTGGCGCAAGGGTCTGCACGTCTTCTGCAAGAGAAATCGACGAAAAGGCTTGCAAGAGGCGGACGAGGAAGTACGACATTTCATTGTACGCAAACTGCCAAGGTATTAGAAAATGAAAAGACAGACGATCGCTTGTGCATGTGAAAATAGCGTCACCTGTTGGCCCATACAGATTCTCGGACCAGCATTGAACGGACAAAAGATGAATGGGTTGGGTGTCAAGTACTTTCGGACCCGCTCGTCGAGGAACCTATCCGGATCGAATTCATCTGCTGCAAGTTAAATAGGGTAAGTATTGAGCTTATAGAAAAAATGTCACTTTTTCACCGTCTGGGCCCCAGAGATCTTTCCTCCGATGCATTAGAAAGACCGAGTAAGACACGCTGCATCATCTCAATATCCGAGTATTGAACAAGCCAAGCAAATTACTCACCGGGTATTTGCAGGAACATATGTAGGTTTCCCTCCTTTAGCTGCGGGCAAAACGACAGGTACGGTACTCGTTCTACAGGGATGAGTAGGTTTCAAGGTACTGTTTGAAGTGCAACCAGACGTACCTAGCGTTGAAGGGACTAGTCATCGATTAATATTCGTCTCCTAATTCACAGCAAAACTCACACTGCAGGATACAATCGCAACGTTTCTTTGGGGGCTCGAAATAAATGCTCAGTTCGCCAGGAAATGAGCAACATACCGTTAATGACTGCCTTCAGATATTTCATTTCGCGCAATTCTTCTAATGAGGGGTTCTTTGAGCTACCGACCACAGAGATAATTTCCTCGCGAAGTTTGCGCAGCACATCGGGATGCTGAGACAACATCCAAATGGCAAATGTCATGGTGCCCGCGGTCTGTCACAACGAACATAAATATATGCTATCATGATCTACTGATAATTGGGAACTTACAGTATCACGCCCCGCAATCATGATGTTCAAAACTTCGTCCCTGATCACGTTCACGTCTGCGAAATTGTTAAACAATATGTGGTATGTGATAGAGTACTCACCTTCCGTGTAATTAACGAGGTGTTCCAGCAACGTTTCCCCTTCTACGACCTCCCTGCTGTTCACGTTCTTCTCAGAAATCAAGCCAGCCTCTATCAGTGACCGCTTCTTCTCTAAAGCATCTTCCAATATGGGGGTGATAAACTCGTAGCACACTTGCATGTACCCCTTAACGCGATCGCTCCAGAATTCGAGTAATCTCCAGGACGTTCCCAAGCGCGCTCGAACTGACGTCACTATCTGGGCTTGAAGGAACGCATGTGCGAACATATTAGAAGGGTGGGTCTGAAACGCGGTGTCTTTGGCCAATGGGAACTTTGGAGGATATACCAGTCCGGCAGAGAGAGAACGGACGTTCGTTCCAAACAAGAATTCCGTCGCAGAGTCCAAGGTGAACCGAGAAATCATATCCTAAGCCCTGCGTGAGAAATCACAATAGGATGAATAGGTGCAACGGTACCTGGAAATCAACCGGGTGTCCCGCCTTCAGCCTCGCTTTCACTTGTCCTAGAGCATGGTCGGCATGTTTCTCGAATATTTCAAAATCACTAATTCTGTCCCTGTTGAAGAAGGGGCGAGTCATTGAGCGATGCATCCTTGTGTATCTCAGTATATGTATGTTGTTGTAATGATTGCCTCCGAACGTACTTCCATATTTCCCCTACATGACATCAGTGAGAATGATATCTGAAAACTGAAACAACATCAGCCTTACCATCAGAATTAAAGACGCCAGTCCCAAGGAGAGAGTGCGAAGCATCATAGGACAACGGTCCTAACATGACCTATCAACGTGGCCAATTGAACGCTCGTGGATGAACTCACCTTTGACGAAAGCGTTGAATTGCGTTGCGAGGATGGCCTGGTATGACAACTGTGAGTAAGACCGCAGTCTAAAATGACAGACCTGCCTTGATATGCTCAGGCTCAGTTGTAAAAATCTGTAGTGTGGTTAAACAACTTGCAACGAAGATCGATCAACAAGGAGAACTTGCCTTTCTTTCCCAAAGAGTATTGAGGGAGATGGTATTCCCGTTGTTCCGGCACTGTTTTTCATACACCTCCCCTATGCGTGGTGAGTGAACTATCGAACCGACGATGTGTTGCACACACCTATGTATCCGCCATTGATGTTTTGAAGACCGGAGACAAGCAAGTCCAGACCACCAGGCCACATGCTCGGTACTGACGGCGCAAGAAAGGCACCACTCAGCATGGCTCGACGTCTGTCGCGAACGTTAACAAACACAAAGTTGCAAGCTAGTGCGAGTGGTAGTGAGGCAAGAGATAACGGGATATACAACCAATGGGGTGTATGCAAATCAAGGAGCGACCCGCAGAGCTTCATCCCACTGAACGTCAGGACTGGCAAAACCAATATGCGAGAGGAGTGGGCAATAAACTTGATGCCAGGGGGGAGAGCTTGCATGTCGAGCAGTGAGGAGAAGGCAGGAGGTCGAGTACCAAACAGACTCACTTCGCAGCCGACTTATATACACCACAGAATACCACGTTTTGGCATTCCAATTATCTTCGGCATACCGAGGACATGTCACCGCTCAAAGGGCTACGATAACTCGCTGTTGACGTGACCCGGATATTGGGTTCACTTACGAAATTACTGACGTGATGACATTCCAAAGGTTCGTCTCTGTACCGGATATCAACGTTGCGGTTCATTGAAATGAGCTTTTCATTAATTTTCGTGTTGACCTCCGCAGGAGTAGTAAGCATGGAAGAGATGCATAAAACCCAGGCACCGATATCTGTCAAATCAAATCCGCTTCAAACAGCCTGCAAAGACGGGAGCTACAAATGATTCACAAACCCCGACGCAAAAAGATGCAAATCAAAATGACGCATGATGCATACCATGAGCAATATGATAAATCACTTACTTTAGACTATGGACATTAAAGCCATGATAATGAATGCAAACGCCTCAACTTTAGGGTACCTTCGATCCAATTCCGGCTCGGTTCGGTGCGGACGGTGTCAGCTTGCAAAACGTGTGGAGTAAACAGTGCTGTAAGTGTCTCAATTGCGTCCGTCGTCAATGTCAGCCTCACGGTGTGCCATCCGGAAATTAAGTATGAATACTGTGAGCCGTAGTGGTTTAAGTTGGAATTCTACCGGCGATTGGGTCGCCGGATATGATTATGTAATCACCCCTACTCGGCAGCATTCCAGGTCGCGAAGGATTTCCGATCACAAGATGGGACCAGCACAACCAAAGCCGACGAGAAAAAGAAACAGAAAACGGAAGAGAAGGGTCATTTCTGACTCGTCGTCTTCAGAAGAGCTCTCATCGGATTCAGACGCGTCGACACCCCAAACGGCTCAGACCGCGACAACACTAGCCCGACAATCAAAACCAGCCGCGACGGAGAATTCGGATGAAGACGATGAATCTTCGTCGTCTGATGAGTCGCAGGACGACGATGACGATTCCTCAGACGAGGAAGTCGCCGAAAAAATGCCCTCGTCCAAGCCAGGACCTCAACCTACCCTACATCGCGACTCGCCCTCTCCGCCACCCGTTGTAGACATCCCGCCTTTCATCCCCAAAAATGCTCCCGAAAGCGAGCAAGCACTCAGAGAAAAATTTCGCAAGTTTTGGATGGCATCCATTGCGGAGGGTTTCCGGGACGATCTCGAGGAGATACGCAAGGTATGTGGTCGCCCGAGGGGCAGCAGGATTGAGTTTATCGGGCGATAGGAACCGAATCTTGGTCCATCGCGACTGGCACTTCTCATAGAATCGCTCGCTTCTGGTGCCGATGTATTTTCCTCGAGCTCTGTCGCTGGTGGTGTGAACGAGATGGAAGTTGTTTTAGACCAGCTTTCATAACTTTCTACCAAACAAGGCACTGGTGGGCATCTGGCAATTTCGACTGGACTTTTTAGTAGACAATAAAAGTGCGTGACTTATACCTTGACGTCCGTCGCTGAAGAGACCTGTCACAGTAGAAAATGTATCCTTCCCACTAGTCTGTACTGCTTCGAGCTGACGACAGTGTCAAATTTATTTTCCTGGATGCTAAACGTTTGAATATGCGTGCCAGGGGTATCTTATGGCGAAGGCAGGCTGTTAAGTAAACGAAAGACTAAGTAGACCATCCATCCCCTTCACCCCGACGTCACCGCCGACCAATTCCATACCATCTTTGGTATATCGTCTACGCCCATCAACGACACCTGGCTTTCTTCCTGATCCCCGAAAACTGCGTACGTGCTCTTAGAAACGAGCGCGTCTTGTGCTAGCACGACACTTGCTGTCGGTGTCGAGGTAGGTGCAGTAAGAGCCAAGCATTGCGCGCTGTTGGTCGGTGTCGCTGTCGGTTTCTGTGAGATTTGCTCTTGAGTCCGGTTGGACCCAGACGGGAAAGCGAAACCATAGTATCCTGGGCAGTCATCCGTCGGGAATCGATACGCGCTGCATGGACGGCACATGTCAGCAGAAACTCACCGAGCGGAAGCGAGGAACCAACGTACACGTAGACACTCCGCAGGAACGGCAGCCCAAGCACAGCGCTCGGCTGATAGGTAGAATTTCTCTCTTTAATGCCTACAGGACAATACCCAGGAGAGGCTGCTCCATCCATAGGTCTTATCAAGTTGTTCGCAGAGTCAATCTGATAGTCGACCCCGTTAATCGTCACCGTGAATGCGACGAAGATTGACTGAGGCGGACCAGGTGGTATCGCCTGGGTAGCAGGATCGCTTGAGCAGTTGTATTCGAAGAGCCCAAATTCCGAGACGAGTCCAACTGGCATGGGGATAGGTCCCGTCGAGCCGGTGTTGTTGAAATAAGTTCCTGCATTTGGAATCACGATCGAAATTTCGTCTAGTCCAATGTAATGAGAATTCGGTCGGAATGAATCTTTTTTTCTCACCAGAATCGATTGCAGCATTCAAGGACCCATTATACGGGACGAATTGGCCATCATAACCCTTCACGCCATCAAAGTTGAAGATGTTGAAGTAGTCGCTCTGAGGATCCGGAGATTGTTCCAACTGTACCCAATTGATCGTTCCCTCATAATCGTTTGGGTCGAGAGCCCCGATCGTGATCTTCGGGTTCCCAGGATCAAAGCGCATACCGACAACAGGGTTAAGAAGGGAAGATGACTCGTGCAGTTGACTGAATATATGTGCTGCCGTAGCAGTAGAATTAAGCGGGTCGAGGAAGAGGCCGAAATAACCGTTCCAAACAGTAGACGCCCAGGTGAAATTAGAACCATCTAGTATGTTTTCTATTGAAGGTCGCAGTAAAGACATCAATCACATTAAGCGACATTGTAGGACTGTTTACTCACCAAACGGTTGATTATCAGCACTCAAAAGGCCTGCGAATCCAACAGTATCTGAAGCCTCTACACCACTGAACGATGGCGTGGAAGCATCCCAGTAAGTGTTATTTGTCTACAATGAATCTCAGCAAATGCTTGGCCCAGTTAATTGACATTATAGGCGTAAACACACCTTATACGTCGAAGACAAACCAGAATCAAACATCGTTGATCCAGCGCAGAGAATGCAATCAGAAGAATATGCAGCAAGACCCCCGGTTGCCACATCCACAGTAACGTCCAAGAGCTGAGGAGGTGTTCCGAAGAGGACGGGCACAGTGCTGGGGCTTTCCAACTCCACGAGATAGGATGAGACATTCATAGGGAGCGTAGCCCATGCTACATTGGTGAAGTTGAGATCATCAGTGCTGGGCTCGAACTTATTCTACACGAAGACGCACTGCTTGGATAAGCTTCTGCGTATGAAAACGCGAACAATAACGAACTGAGGAGTGGCGCTCGCGCGAACGACATTCCAGAGTATCGACTCATTGGAGAACCCGACGGATTGAAGTTCTTTCAACAAGCAAAAAAACTTCCAGATACTTTTTGAAGGTATGTGCAAACAATGGTTCTGGTCCAGTGCCTGCGTGGCAGAGGCAGTCAGCCAGTAGACGGTCAGTAGGAAAACTAAGCCTGTTTGTGACGGAGAAAAGGTTGGGAGAACGATTAAAGAAACAAGGTGTTGGCAGCGTTATCATTGGGTCACTGTTCAGGGTCGCAGGCTCATCAAATTAGGGACTTATTGGTTTGCTTTACGGAATCTTTTTCAAATCAGACCATCGTAGCGAACAACCATGACGGGTGCCAACGTCTTTGGGGCTAATCTGAAAGCGTACCTGAAGGCAGTAGCATTATGAACACTGCAAGTCCATGGTCACGAGGGTCTATAGCAACGGAATCACTGGCTCCAGTCTGGTGTGGAATCAGGGCATCGTTATCCTGGGAGAAGTCAGTCGCGTACTAGTTTTCTTCCGAAATTGCTGCTGAGGCAGTGACAGCCTCCGATTTCCTGTCAATCATTTGTTATGTAATCCTTATAAATTCGACAGATTGCCACTGCACAACGTTTGTAAGATTGCTGGCAAACTCGGAACTAGGCCGCTCCACAGACAAAATCGAGTGGGCGACACTAGTAGATTTCAAGAACTTGTAACTGCACATCATCATGGGTCCATGCCAGCAAAGTTGAAATCCAAGCTTTACAATGACTCCGAACACCGACTCTGAAACATTCGCTTGGCAGCCGACGCTAGGCTTGGGTTTACCCCACCGTGATGGCACGTCGTCGGGTGTTGTTATAATTGAAAGCTGTGGGGCTATGAGTGTCGAAAGTTGTTCTTTTGCGCTCAACTTCCACCTGCTTCGTGTCGGTGGTACGTCCCGTGCCAGCGACTCTTTCCTCTCCTATATTCAGCCCGCTTTCTTGATTGACTCGATCTAGAAGGCCTCCCCACACTCGTTTATTATTTCTTCCCCACTCATCCATGACGGAGTCGTCTTATTATCCCCTCCGTCGCCTAAAATCTCTCGAAGACGCTCAGACATCTCAACACCAAAATTTCAAAAGTGATTCCGACCCACGTCTGACTGATAATAAGCTGGAAGCTGAAGACCCTCTTGCGGCGCGCTCCACCATGTCCCTCGTACCTCTTCGAAAGAGCCCTGGCCGCCAGCCATTATTGAACATGATTAGCACTCCCCTCAAGATGGCGCTCCTGCCGCTCGCTGGCATTAGCTATCTCGCGTTTTGTTACACAGTCCACGGCACAGTTGTACCAGTCAATACATACGGACTCTACAGTGTCACAACGGATCATCTTGGTGGGCGTTGCACCTTTACGTCTCGTTCTTCGTTTTTAAAGCTCGATCGTATAGCTACAATCAAGGGTGGTATCACTACTATCAGTATTATCATTATCTCGATAGCCCTCTTCCCGATCTACGATATGATTTCCAACTTGAAGGTAAGCATAATATGCCATGGATAATGTTCTTATTCACACGTTTTATTTACAGAGCGAAGAATTCTTTCGTTCCCTGACACACCACAGTCAAGGGGTGCCACTGGAAACTGTCAACTATATTTCGACTTCAACTTTTGGGCATGTTGACACGGCGATAGCGATGTGGAGACGTAGGTGTTCCAACTATTATGTTCTTGGAACCGTTGCCTCGCTCTTCGCGTGGGTTATATCAACCTTTGCTCCCGGCGCCTGTAAGTTGTGTGCAATCCTGATCCGTGATAACTCAAATCTTTTAAATCACAAACAGTGACCATCGATAGTGTGCTCGCCGATGGACCACTAGTGGCGTTCTCTGTCGGTGCAGTGACTCCGCAGAGCGTATTAAAGTATGTTTGTCGCCCTTTGGCTCGTTTACGTCGTTCATTACGATATTTTGCAGTGGGTCATATCCTACAGAACCGGCCTTCAACGCATCTTTGAACAGTGTTACCGCATCTTCTATCGCGTGGGCGGAAACGGAACTCGGCGTTCAGTATTCTTTTAGCACGGCAAATACATCGGATTACGCGGCATTCATTGCGCCTGCACCCCTCACTCTCCCTACGAGTACGAGCGCAAGATGGTTGAGTGATGTGATCGGGATTAATCCAACATGCTCTTGGCCCTCTACAAATATCACCTCGACTGTGCAACTTCCCTTCAACTCGACAGTGGCCAACGAGGAGTACTTTGCGACGGCATACCTTTCTGATTATGACTTGGACGTTCTGACAAGCGGCCAAGATTTGTGTGAGTCATTCAAGTTTATGGCTCTTCTTTTCCGCGGGTATAAATACCATCCTTCCTAGCTTCGTCTTCGGGTGGTCCTTTCGCCGTTGTCAAAGATCCCACATCTCTGACTAACAGTTTGAGTAACCATACTACACAGGCCCCAGCTTCGGATGGGTCAACCGTATTCCTCCTTGGCCAGTGTTCTGGTTGCGACGCCACAACCGCCCAAGCCTCAGGGCCCGTCAACATCACCCTCGACTTGTCGAGCCTAGACACTACCTTTACCGTTGCCATGACGGACGTATCGTGGACCTTCGCCATCTTGGTATGCACGCCCAACGTCACCGTCGAGACGCGCGAGGTGCGCAACAACGGACAGGGCATACTTAGCGTACAGCCACCACCATCCGGCCGTCAGCTCACCCGTCAGGGCAACCTCAACCCGATCCAGACGAGAGCCATGTTTTCGATCGCGACCATGTCGCTCACGCAGAACGCTGGTGCGCTCTCTGGAGACCGCGTCCAATACACGTCCCTGGGTTCACAAGTACAAGGCGCCCTCTTGTTTGGACAGGATCAGTTTATGAGTCTACCTGGGACCGGTGCGACCCAAGGTACACAAGCGACCATCAGCCCTGCGCCGATCGAGGACATCACACAGGCGTACACCCAAGTCATCCAGTCCGCCGCAAAAGGTAGCGTTTTTTCCCCCCGTTTCATCGACTTTGGATCAATTTTTTTTTTCGTCCTCACCGACAGCCTACGTCGCTGGATACCTCGGCGTGGCCTACGTCCCCGGCCGCATCTCCGCGTCCGAAATCGTCTTTGCGGCGTCAATACCCAACTTGGCCGTCGCGAGCGCCGTGTTTGCGCTCCTCGCCGCGCTGATCGTCCTCGCGCATTTCAGGCCGGGCAAGGGTGCCCAGTTCTCGCTCGTCAACGTCGCCGCTGCCGTGCACGACTCGGAGCTGCCCGCCACGTTTGCCCAACTTGCGCGCGCCCAGCCTGTGGGTGGAGACGCCGAGGCGGGTGGCAGGGGCAAGGCGCGCGACTTTGGGGTGTCGGCGGAGGACGTTGCCGAGATGGGCGACCGGCGTATTTACATGCAGACGCGAGAGGACGGCTCACGGGTGCTGCATATGAGCTGAGCGTAACGTTGTTGCGCGCTCCGTTTTCTTTTCGTTCGTATTCGTGTATTATCCTAGCATCGATTTTATGTGAGGACGTATTTTACTCGTGCGTAGCTACAATTCACAGGCGTCCAAGACGACCTCTTTGGACATGGATCAAGCACCGTCTCGAATCAGGCGTTCTTGTCACTGTCAGCTGTCATCCACATGCTGTGTACGTCAGAGTTCAAACGTTCAAGTCTGGAGAAATCACACACCAAGCAGAAACTGATACCGCTGCAATGCGTTGAACCTTGTCTACACCACCACTTTGGCGACGGCATCCAATATGACCCTACACGCTCGACGGGCGTGAGATGACGCTCGCTTCTATCGCACCCTGGTAGCGTCTTTCATTTATATAGTTTCTTCTCGTTAAATAAACAAAAGAACAAAAAACAAATAATTAAGAGGCGGGTAAAAAGCGCGAAGAAGAAACCGGAGGGACCATTGTATCAAAAATCGATAATAAATAGACATCGCTCTCATAAGGTATCCGATACGCGCCAGCGTGCGTCTTTTAGAATATCTCGTCTCGTTCCTAGTCATATCGAGAGCGCGTGTCGAAGGTATTCGTCAAGCATCTGTTCCGAGCGTCAGCACCCAATGACCACCCTTTTTTTTAAAAAAAAAAGAATGAACGGCTACCTTGTCCATCTCGTCCAACTGCTGAAACGCCCCAGAATAAATCTCTCGAATGTCCGGATGCAACGTCTGCACCTCGATCGATCGTCCAAACAACATTTCCTCCACCGGATGCAACGGCACCTCGGGCGGCTTGATCACCGTCCCAGCCACCTCGATCACCGCCAGCATCTGCGTCACCCCAAAGTCGTCCCGCGAGATGTACGGCCGCTTGCTCGGGCGCGCTTGCGACGGCGACGGCGACTGAGCATGCGACATTTGTGACGGGGACGGAGATTGCGAGTACGAAACGCCCGATTTGAATAGGCTTAGGTTGAAGTCGGCCTCGGACGGGCTGACGAGCTGGGCCGTCGGTGTCGCATACATGGACGTGGACGTCATGTCAGACATGACGGACGCGATTGACGCCTGGCTCCTCGCGTGCGACTGCATCTGTAATAACGGAGTCGTCGAGATCGGCGGCGACTGCGCGCGTATCGAAGACATCGTCGGCGTCGCAGAACGCGACTCCACGTCACCCATCGATGACGGCGACAAGGTCCTTTTCACGTCCGGACCCGCCAGGGGCGTTGGCGTCCGCGCCGCATCATCCACCGAATACACCGACGAAGATGACCCGTTGGAGCGCGCCGACGGTGGCTCGTCAGACCGCTCCTCGGACACTCTTACGGTGACGTATTGGACGCCCAGTCGTTCGTCCTTGATCTTAGCGAGCACCCGATCCAGCTTCTCGCTTGCCACGTCTTTGTCCCTGCTCCTCCCAATAACGTCCAAGAGGTCGTTTTTGTGCTGCAGCGTGGGTGACCCGCTCGTCTCGCGGAGCTCTTGCTCGATAATGTCGCTCACGTCATACGATTCCCCGTCTTGCAAGTACGAGTACCGTATGCGGTCCCCAGTCTCATAACGCGAACTACGAATGATGACGTTGCCCGGAAGCAGAATATCGACGCCCCTAACTGAGTTCGTTTGCGTAGACAGAATCGCGCGTTGTTTTTCTCTCGAAGCCGCCCGCTGCGCCGCGATGATTTCTTGTCGAGAAAGTTGGCGAGGCTTGTGCGTCGCCTCTTCCTGCGTGGCGTTATCAGAGCTGAGGCTCGATCCTGAGACAGAATCTCGGAGGTGTTGAAGAGCAATCTCGTCAAGAGGAGCAGACATACGATGGCGTGATGACGATGTACGGTAGGAGACGGCACGTCGGAGAACGAAGACCGGGTCGTCGGGCGAGACGTCGTCGACGTTTCCAAGGAGAAGGGTTGAGTCAATGGAGCGACGTTTACCCCCATCTTGAACGCGTCGGAAAGTCGGAGGGCGTGGATATGCATCGACGACTTTGCTCGAGGGTGATAGTTCCCGTTCTGAGACGACGAAGCGTGAAAAGCCAGAACAATGTCGTGAACAAGGGCAACCTACCTTGGCCATTGACAGAAGCTATCAACCAATAGCGAACCTTGGCGGAACTCCTTCTCTTGGTCAGTTTGTCTTCGACTTCGTCTCCGCCATCAACGACGCCCTCCAGTATGCCAAATCGCTCCAGCCCGATCTCAACGACTTCTGCGACAGTCACGTTCTTTGGGAACGTGAACACTTTCCGGCGATGACTCAGCGATACCCCGGAGGAGATGGACGAGATAGATGTTGTCCGATCCTTCAGCGTATCCTTGAACACGATAGCCTCCGTCAACGGATCAAACACCATATCGTCGGGGAGATCTTCAGGATATATCACCAGCTGCAACGCGAACCGAAAGGAGGGCGAGCTGAATCGCTCGGGTGTGACGTTGACGCCGGAATTCACCGACGAGACGCTGACAGCTTCAATCGTATCGCGCGTAGACTCTGCATACACCGTCCCTTCCTCGTCTTCCACGGGCGAACTTTCCTTACCGTCTACGCCTCGCTTGTTGAGGTAAAATTTGACTGCAGAGTCGTCCGTAAAGTCGTTCATGGAGAGCTGCTTGATCGCAGGGTGCATGGAGAGGTTACTGGCGACGGAACTGATGCTGCCCACACTGCTCCGCTTCACCTTGGGGAGTTCCATCACAGCCTCGACGATGCTTTCAAACACGACGAGGGGTTTCTCTTCTGACATGAGCACAGTCGACGACCCTTCAACTTGCTTGATCGTGAGATAATATGACGCTGCTTCTTCCGTCTCGGACGAGGGAAGTCGGAATCGTTGGATGGCTTGTCGGACGAGGTCGGACGAGGTCGTGGACGAGTTGAGCAAGACCGTCTTGAAAGTAGCTTCGGTCTGTACGTTTTTACCTGCAAAGATGCGGATAACGCTTAGTTCAGGAACACCAAGGCCCTGTCCGTCGGCGGCGGGAGAGATGACAAGAGAACCAGGACGTGGCCGGGATGACGGCAGGCCCAAACCAAGGCTGGCCGCTGTAGAACTTGGGCTAGTGTAAGGAGAATTTCCCGCAAAGGCAGATTGTAAACCGTACGATGGCGCCTCGGGGGGTGAAGACGGAGAACGATTGAGGTATTGTTGGTATAATGCTTGCTGTTGCTGGTCCCGTTGGCGCAAAGTGGACGCATGTTGAGAGACATGACCGGAGCCTGGAGGTGTTTGAGGACCCACGCTGAGCTGTTGTTGTCGTTGAGGGGTGGATCTAGCTTCGATAGAAGCGCGGATGGACTGTTGCTGCTGTTGCAGTGCAGTTGCTGTAATGGGCGACAAGCTGTCATTGCCATGCTGCTGGCTCGAGGACTGACCAGAGTCCTGAGACCCACGGGTGTGGTCAGATGATATGCTCTCGATGGACGCCTTGTCCTTGTTCTTGTCTTTCCTGCGTCCGAACAACCCACCAAAGACGCCAACGCGACTTTTCTTTTCCTTCTTCTCCTTAGCATCATCATCATGGTCGCGATCCTTGCGGAGTTTACCAACACCCAAATGCGACGTTTTCGATGGTTGGTTGGAAACCGGGGCAGCACTGCTGACAGGAACAGGCTTGTCCTTGTCTTTGCTTTTGGCCTTTTTCTTGGCCGCCTCTTCGAGAACGTCGGTTTCCTCGCGGTTACGCTTGTGCTCGTCGTCTTGTTGTTGGACAACAGTACTTGTGAGCGTGGGACCAACGCTTGTAGGTGATAGATTGGCAGGTTCGTCACGTACAAGAGACGGAGTGACGGACAGCTTCCTTGTCTCCGTGACGTCGATAGGGTCGGCGGTTTTATTGGGAGAGGTAGAAACATTTTCTGGAGACAATCTATCCCACGAAGTCGGAGAACGCAACGCTTGCTGAGAGAGCGTTTGTTGTTCCTGTTGTTGTTGCTGACGCTGCTGGATGATGATCGTCTCTTGTTGTTGCTGTTGCGGTGCCGCTTGTTGTACTTGTTGTGGTTGAGGCTGAGGTTGAGCAGGCTTCTGCTGCGCGGTATTGGGTTGCCGGATTATATCAGGGGTCGTCAAGGCCTGTTGTTCCTTCTTCTTTTGTGCATTCCGGGCCTGCATGTCCTCTGCAGCGGAATCATCCCAGCTCATGCCATCGTCTGGTTCCATCTGCATTGCATCCATCGTCATACTTTCTAGGTCCTCCATCTGGCTCTGCCTGGTGCGGATGGACAATTCTTCGGCAAGCTCGGGGTCCTCCTCCTCATATGCACCATCCTCCCACTCTATGTCTTCCTCTTCTTCTTCCTCCTCGTTCCAGACGGCGGGGGGATAACGGTGCACGGAGAGCGAGGGAGCAAACATGACGCCTCTCGTGCCTGAACGAGGGTGGATTCCAGCCGGAAGGCCGGGTGTGGGGGAAGGCGAATGGTGGGAACCAGTGCGGGAAGAGAGGTTGTTACGGACGCGTTCGATGTCCTCTTGCAATTCCTGCGGCGTCGCATGGGCGAGCTACAAAAGGGAGGGTGTGTCAGTGAGGGCCAGAACAACGGGCTCAACGACGCACGTCGACATTGCGATGCTTGTTGAGACGAGCAAGACGCTCAAAAGGCGTCTCGATGTTTTCGGCCGGGATATAGCCGACGTCCTGGGTCTTGAGCACGCGGACGAGCCACCAATAGCTGTTTGTATCGTCCATAAGGAAAAGACTGTCCCCCTTGACGACGCTGGCCTGGCCCTCGACGGTGGCGGCGAAACTGTGTAGGGAATAGACGAGGTCAAAATCGATGCTCTCGTTCGGAATGGAGAGGGAGGAAGAGCGGTCGTCGTCGTCGTCGATGTAGTCCATCTCGCGGTCGTCGCCATCGGAGTCGTCTTCGAGGACGGAATGTTCTTCGTCAGAAGCACCGCCGGCTGAGCTATAAAGGTTGGTGGCCTCGGCGTGGGCGTGCATGTGCGAGATGGCCATGGACTGCTCGTCGGCAAGGAGCTGGTCACGAAGATCAAATGTGTCCTGTCGCTTAGGAGCAATGGGTCGACGAACTTGGACTTGTTCTTGCTGTGACATGGGTAAATATATGCAGTGCGTGAGCGTGAGGATGCGAAATTAAAACGGAAAAAGAGGGATATTAAGCGATATTTGTGACCGAGTTAACAGGAGAAAAGAGGGCTGTTGAGCATGCTCGAGATGTTCTGGAGGGGGGGAGGAGGGGGGGGGGGAGGAGGAAGAGGAGGAGGAAGAGATGAAGATGCGCTGGCCTTCTCCCGCCGCGTGGTGGCTGTGCGAATTTTCCTCCTCGCAACGACACGCTCATTTTGGTAAGTCGCGGAAACAAAACAAAACAAAATACTGCAGGCCGGCCTCCGAACAATTTCCAAATTTGTATTCTCCGTCCGAGACAGGTATGACATCACGCTCTCTGATTTCCCCCTGTCCGAGTTTTCCATCTCGCCATGACTTTGCCCGATTTCTCCGGAAGACAGATCGCCCGCTATCGTCTTTCCGTCCCCCTCAATTCTGGGGCGACGAGCACCGTATACAGCGCCGTACACTCTGACCGTCCTGGAACATTTGCCATCAAGTGTTTCTCCAAATCCGACCTCACCCCTAAACAGCAGCTCCAACGAACCTCGGAAATATTTCACCACCAATTGGTGACAGGCTGCTCACCCCACGTATTGCCCCTCCTGGAGATCATCGACGAGGACTCGTACCTCTTCATTGTCTTTAATATTTGCGAGAGCGACCTTTTCCAGGCCATCTGGAACGATCGGTTATATCTCCGAAATAACACCCTGATCAAGGAGACCTTCCTAGACATTCTCGATGGCATTTACGCCTGTCATACCAGAGGCGTATTTCACCGTGACCTTAAACCAGAGAATATATTGTTCTTGGAACTCGGCGCTGGTGTCCAAATCGCCGATTTCGGGCTTGCCACCCGCGCACGTCTCTGCAAGGGTGCCCGCTCCGGAACCCCAGATTACATGAGTCCAGGTCACTCCCCTTTTCTTTCTCCTTTGCTACGCTAACCAGTCACCCAGAGCAATGGACTGACGACGTGGTATATTACCCCAGCCTCAATGATGTCTGGTCTCTCGGCATCATCCTCCTAAACATGGTCACGGGTCGTCGTCCGTGGAAAGCTGCCCGTGAGTCCGATGCCCACTTTCGGGCTTTCCTCGAACAAGAGGATTACCTGTACAATACCTTCCCGATATCCCGGGCACTTAACGAGCTACTCAAGTGGATCCTTCACCCGGTCCCCATGGACCGTATCCAGATCCCGCAGATACGACATGCCGTTTTGAACATTGACATATTTTACCGCATGCCTGGGTCATCTGACAATGCAACCTTTGGATGGTCAAAGGGAGTCTCTGCGATCCGGTGGGTGTTTTCAATCGACGATCGTAGCATGAACTGACACGTACGGATCAGCCCTTGCATAAACATAAACCAGGGCCATTTTGATCCGCCAGATTCGTCCGACGAGTCAGAGAACAGTCGGTCCGATCTCTCTGGTTGTGCACCCCAAATCCATTATCTCGTTCACAAGCTGCTGAATTCAGAGGGATTAGTAGACGAAAAGGATTCGTCGAGTCGGTAATAACTGATGATTGTATTCACTTACTATGTCTGTACCTGAAATATAAGTTGCGATCTTATCAGATTGACACAGCTTTTCATTTTTTTTCGACTGCATCGATCGTCGAGCAGCGATAATGTCCGAGTTGACCCCACATCCCATCGCCGTCCTCTTTGCCCGCGGCACCCTCGCACGCCTGACCCTCTGGCCTGCCCTGCGTCTCGCCGTACACGCATCCTGGGGCGGCCCTGCCTCTGCCGAGAAACAGCGCTGGCTCGCAGGTGTCCTCGTCGATCAGTTCGAGCCATTTATTCCCACCACCACCACCTCATCCTCCTCGGACGCAGCGCCAGACGACGTGTACGTCGAGGAACTCCTCCTACAGATCATGGCCGACGAGTTCGATGTCGTGCTCGAAGACGATAGTGCAGCGCCCGTCGCGAGGGATATCGTACGTCTCTTTGGTGCCGTTTGTGCGGGCGACGACGCGTTCGTGCGCGAGCTTGAGGCGCACGCAGATCACGTCAGGGGACGGGTGCCAGTATACGAGAGAGCCGATGATAGTGAGAACGACAGCGACAGCGAGTGGGATGACGAGGACGAGGACGGAGAGGGCGAGGGCGAGGGCGAGTCCGTACCACGCTTGTTGGATCACTCGGCGCAGCCTCCGCAAGACGCAGACGGATTCACTCTAGTTACGAAAAAAGGTCGGCGATAAGAGCCAAGCACGGATCCCATTCTGGGAACAAGGTATTAATCGAGTAGCGAGGCGTCTATATCTCTAAGTGAATCTATGAGCTCTCAACGAATGCCCTGCCCTTCTCAATGTTTTTCTTAAGTTCGGGCAAACACGCTGCCAACAGCTTCTCTTCCTCCGCAGTCAAGGGTCCCAGGGTGTGAATCTTCTCAACACCGTTCACCTACACAAAGTCAACCAACGGTCCGTCACGAGGCGGATAACACTCACCCCGAGCTCAACATCGGAAGAGAAAAAGTCGATGCCCTGATCCTTGTACAGTGGGCTCTCGACAAACGATGGTGTCACGACACCCTTTTCGCCGTTCAAACCCCGCAACAATGCGTTGGCAAACTTAGCACCGGCGTAAGCCATCGAGAGGGTTGCACTTCCTGCACCGTCCTTGGCCTTCACAACCTCGTCACCGCCGAATTGAATTCGGTTCACGAGCTTGTCGTACACCTCACCGCTGATGCTCTTGCCGTGCGCGTTCTGGGAAAGCAACGGTACAATAGTTGCACCACTGTGACCGCCAACAACTGTAATAGGCGTATCGTCGGGGTGGGTTCCAGCGATGCCAGCAGTGAAGCGTGCAGCGCGTACAACATCGAGGGTGGTCACACCGAAAACGCGTGCAGGGTTGTAAACACCCGCCTTGGAAAGCGTTGAAGCAACGATGGGAACGGTAGAGTTCACAGGGTTGGAAATGACGAGAATGTGTGCTGTGGGAGAGACGCGGCCGATGGCGCTTGCGAGGTCACGGACGATGGAGGCATTGGTCTACAACACAGTCAGTAAAACCAAAAAAAATATACATCAACGGAGCACGCACGTTGAACAGATCGTCGCGGGTCATCTTGCATCATCGTTAGTCCGACACACGTCACTAGATGGATCATGAATTACTTACACCAGGCTGCGAGGCAGTGTGTGAGAAAACATGTCGGAGCGCATGACAATCAGACTGACCTTTCTGGGAACACCAGCGGGAATGACAACGACCTCGACTCCCTCGAGGGCTTCGTCCAACTTGTCGGCAGCATATCCACTGACCTACCACGTCCAGTTCAGCGTTCAGCCCGTTTTCCCACCTCCACAACGTACCTCACTCGGAGTGTCAATGTGGCTGAGGTCGGCAGCAACGCCAGGAGCACCCCGAATATCGTACAAACTAAGAGAAGTGACCAAGGGGTCTTTCTTGAGCAACAAGGACAAGGGCTGGCCAATTCCACCTCCGGCGCCAAGCACGGCCACCTTGGTGTTGCGTGCGGCGGTAGTGGAGAAGAGGCGCTGGCTAGCGAGAGCACGGACTGCAGCACGAGAGAACATCCTTGTCGTTGTCGTCGGTCGTCGTGGAACAGAAGAAGGAAAAAGGTAAAGAACGTATTAGTCCTGATTTAATTTTCACCCTGCCACGGCAATTGCCGAGTCATGTTCGGCCCGGTGATAATGCACAGTCTACATAGCCTATGTATCATATGGTATTGTACAATCAATGTGGAATCTATCGCATGCAAAATGTATCTCTACAAGGGTACGGTCTCCAGGGCGTCCGGTATACTTCCGCCCTTCTTTTTCTCCTCTTCCACGATAGCTACGCACGTTTGCTGTCTGCATCGGAGTTAGTACACGAAACTCCAATCAAAGATCATGACGGAGACGTACGAATCAACCACGTCCCCCACAGGCGACGGCAAACCGGTGGTAAGTGAATGAGGCGGTTCGTAAAACGTATCCATCTCCAGGATGACCCGCCGTATGTCAGATAGCGACATCCGCCTCATCGGCGTCGGATTCCAGATCTGGTGCAGGAGCGCGTTCAAGGACGTTGATATCGGATAGTGGTAGAGCAAGTGGTTCTTGCTGGACCGAAATGCGACGTAGTCGGCGTCTGTTTCACGTGCGTCTTCCCATGGATATCGGCCCGTCACCATGTTAAACAGGACTACGCCGAGCGACCAGATATCCAGTGGTTTGGCGTAATAAAATATTCCGTCGTCGTCCCAACATTCTAGAGGTCATAGTCAGTTCAAAATAAAAGTTTGCATATCAACGAGTGACTGACCTGGGCTCATGTACGTGCTGGTGCCACATCGACCGTCTCTACAAACGCGGCGATCGATCGACATCCCGAAATCACCGATCTTAATGCCGGTCCCAGTCGCGCTGCACATAATATTTTCTGGTTTGAGGTCTCGGTGAAAAATACCCTTTTTATGACAGGCAGACACTCCGTCTATTATCTCTACAAAGGCCTTTTTGATGAGGTCATCATTTCTCCAAAATAGCTTCTCTTTCCATATCGCCCTGAACAGATCCAGCTCGCATAGGGACATGGTCAGGAAGAAATGGCCTTCGGCTTCAAAGACGTCATACAGCTTGACCACGTTTGGACACCGAGCTACTGCGCTGTGATTTTCGATCTCTGCCATTTGCTGACGCAACCGTCCAGTGGTGCTCCCCTTTGGTACACATTTTATGGCCAAAGCCGAGCTCGTGGTGGCAGTATCTACCGCCAAGTAGACAGTGCCAGCGCTCCCCGAACCGAGGGGGGAAGAGAGAATAAAGCGTCCGATTCGCTTGCCAGAAAGGTCTTTTTGATCCATTGCGATTTGGGGGCACTGAAAGTAGATGATGGGAGTAAGGGGTCAGGTTACGTGCTAGCCAGAGCTCGGCTAGTTATATAGCCCCTCAACTGAGTTACGGTGGCTGACCAGAGTGACGCTCTGCATGACGTCACACCTGTTCTTCCGAGTCTTCCGCGGGCCACGAAGACCGGCCGGGTGGCGCACATTCAGTGGCCCATGGCCGTCGCATTAGTTCCGGAACGAAATATACATTCCGTTCAAGCTTTGCCCTATCCAAGCAGATCAGTATGAGAAGCGACTATGCCACAGGTAGATTCACATGCCACATGAGGCAGATCAAAGGCGGCGACGTCGAAGCTAGGTCTAGTCCAGGAGGCACGAGCCGGACGGTGTGAAAATATCATTTTTGACGGGGCTGAAAAAGGCCATCCCCAGACAAGCTAAGCCGTACTTGGGCAGAAATTTTCATGATAATAGTGCTCGCTATACAGCCCACGAGGCCAATTGCACCTTCGCCGTGGCCCGTGGAATGCCGTTTTAACTCCGGAGTTCGACCATTCGCTATTTATAAGTCTAAGACCACTGGGGGCAGGCCACTGTTGTATGCTCATGCAAGGATGAATAGGTCTCTGGATGACCACTTGTATGCGAAAATCTAAAGGTAAGTAGCAAGTTCTGAAAACTTTAGTGGCAGTACACGAAAAAGGAGAGAAAAAGTCCACGTTCTAGATTACCACGCTCCAAATTCAATCATGTTCTTCGTGGAATTACTTCCGTATATTTAATAAAACCCTGCTACCGCCACCGGGAAGGTACTTGTCCTCGAGTTAGCCCGGGTTTCGTACCTTGTAAAATAAACGCACACGGCCCTGTGGCGGAGACTGACGGAGAGGGTTAGCCACTCATTTCTCTGGCAACCGTCTGCCGAAAGAGGCACACGTGAAACGAGGTTGGTCGACACCTGGTGGCGACTTCCCAATGACATGCTGCGCTGGCGAGCACGGTAGTGGCGCGCATCTACTGGAGTACCTTCGTCACAGCCTGCACAGGTTGCCCATGTCGTAGCTTCGGCGGACACGGCGAATTGCACAACCTCTACCCATACGAAGAATCCGAGCGAGATTGAAGAATCGTTTGTGGCTCCAGAAGCTTAAAGTTAGTATCAAGTTATGCTGATCGATATGATCTGTCGTCCTCGGTGAGGCTTATGTAATATCCCGACGATTCATGAAAACCAAGCACGGACGCTGGCGTGTTATTAAATCTTCGAATTCCGAACCGTCGATGCGAACGACGCCACAAGATGTTCTTGTAATTTTCAGGGAGTTGAGTTGGTCCCCTATCGTGCCTCGGCCAGGGCCGACATCAGTGTGACGAGGAATTGTTTGCTCAACAAAACACGTCGCCAGAGCTTCGGTGCTACGACAATCAGTCATCCTGACGCCTATTTCTAAGTACTGTATTCACAAATGTAAGTTTTCCGCAGTAGACTTGTCAGTTTGTATGCAATAGCACTCCATCACCATGTTCGAACTCCAGGCGGGCGGTGTGACTGCACGTGATACAAGCCGACCTGCCGAGGTGGAAATTGGTCAGATAGTATATAAGAAATAGCGGACATTCAATAAAAAGATAGTTGCGCCCGATTCACGACCATCGCATGAGCGGCTTCCGGATCTTTATCCGAACCTCTAACGTATGACTAGCCGACTACTCATCATGCTACGCCCTAGGCTACTCGATTGAGACGTGACCTGTACCTACGTCAAACCTAACTCAATGACTATTATCGAAAAATGGCGCGTAGTGAATTAGCATTAAATAGTTTTCGTAGTTTTTTAAGTATCTAAAAAATAACAAGCTAAAATTGATGAAAAAAAGGACTATGGCGTTTCGATGCAGTTTGAAGAATCAGTCATATTCTGTTGCTTCAAAGACTAATTTCTGGGTGCGTACACTGGCTTCTCATTTGATTTCTTCTCATCATTTAGATCGCTGTACTCTCATATTGTTCTATAGGCTACCGGACTACCGATCTTCGTGTTCGTTTTGCACCCTGAAAATCATCACCAGCTACACAGTTATGCACCATGCATCAGATCCAGGTACGAGTTTGACATCCAAAACCACTGGACTTCTTCTCGACCCAGGCAACGCAAACAGAGTCTTTTTTTCTTCAAATTTCGTATTTTTTTCCTCTTCTTAACATAAGTGCACAACCGATCCATCAGACGCCGCCCCAATTTTCCGTTGATCTTCGCCGCGGTAGCGCGAATGTCGAATATAAAAAGGACGAGTCTCCAGGACTACATTCTCCAGATCCCCGCAACCCACTCACTCGACATCGTTCTTCCAATCCACTCACATTCCCTGGACATGTACACATTCGCTGTCGCCACCGTTTTAAGCGTATTCTCTCTTTCTGCAGGGGCAACCCCGCTTACATCCAGCTCGCTCCAAGCAAGGGACTTCCAAGGCAGAGTGGGTCTAATTTTGCAATGCTCCATCGACGTGCTGTGCTGACTTGTATACAGGGAACGTGGTACAACGTCGGTGATGGCGCTTGTGGCAGCGATAACACTGGTTCCCAATTCGTAGTCGCTATTTCCTCTGAACTGTATGGCAATGGAGGCTATTGTTTTCAGGTCTTCGTCTCCCTCTCGCGTTCGATATCGCACCTGACATTCGATTTGTAGTATGTCACCATCACGTCTTCTGGGGTGACAGAGACCGCCCAGGTCGTTGACGAGTGTCCAGGGTGCACCGCGAACAATCTAGGTGAGATCTTTTAGCCCGTTCTAGTCTCGGTTTTTCACCGGTGCTCCAGACATGTCCACCAGCTTGTTCGAGAAGTTCGCTGATTTGAACGTCGGCGAGATTGACATCGACTGGAATTGGTCATCCTGAGCGCGTTATTGAGATGTTGCACATCTTGTAAAATTTACCTGAAGTTATTTATGATATTCTCGGCGATGAACGACTGTACAGTAGAGTAACCTGTTTCTGTCGTGCGCCCAGACTGTAGGCGGCCAGTCAGCCATTTTTTCCTTGAATGTAAAAAACGATCCAAGATTTGATCCATCTGACGACTAGTGCTCCCCGAATCGACGGAACTGTCAGTCGTTGTTGCCGAGCGATCGAACCTGACTTGGCCAGAGCACACGATCTGGTTTCCCATGCATGAAACCTGAAATTATTTATACATTGACCGTACATATTGGATCGAAGGACCCGGGCCGCCGCACAAATGTATACATTTTTCC
This sequence comes from Austroboletus novae-zelandiae, assembly GCA_038090275.1. NCBI lineage: Eukaryota > Fungi > Basidiomycota > Agaricomycetes > Boletales > Boletaceae > Austroboletus > Austroboletus novae-zelandiae. Next base: position 16,109 of record JBBPML010000114.1, on the reverse strand, counting down.
CCCTCAAGCGTGGAGACCCAAGAGTTCTGCAAGTGTGTTGAGAACGTAGTCGACCAGACTGAGGACGGGGCCAAAATTCCGTTGAGAGCGCCGACGGCAAACTACCACAAAAAGGTAGCGAGCTGGTTGACAGAGGTATTGAAAAAAAAGGTATCGTGAGTACTTCGCCGCGACCAAAAGGTAAAAAAAGATACGTACAGCAAGTTGCTGACGAGGGTGATCGTGTCAGAGGCAGTCTCAGCAAGGATTCCCTTGACGGCCGGAATCAAGTTGAACAAGATTGAGTTCAACAGCTAATTGGATAGACACCTTAATCGCTGGAATTTTTCCATGTCCGATTCGTACTCACTTTGGGGAGGGAGACCACGACCGGGTGTTACTATCAAGACTCGAGCGCACTCAACAGAGACGAGCAAAGCTGAGACACAACATATATTAGAGTCGTAACAGAAAAGGTGCAACAATGCTCACCTGAGACACAACAAGGGAGATCTGAAGGACTCCTTCGATGCGCTCAGGCTTATGTGTATACGTACAGCCGTCCATATCGAGATCGTACTAGAAAGATCGAGGTGCCACCGGCACAGATGAATCATGAAAGCCGATGACCCGTAAGTAACCCTTTTCAAGGTTCGTCGCCCTCGACGAACGCGGGGTGAATATACTGTTTACGAAACTCTTGAAGCTCAGATGTTAGGAACAAAGGAGATGGGACGGGAAGAGAAATGTGTCTACACGTAGGGCATAAACAAGGAGGATCGGGAAACTCGTCTGAAATGGTTTTGATGGGGGTAGTAGGAGTATCGAGTATGCAGTATTGGTGTTTCATTGTTTTACTAGGACGAGGTTTAGCGGGATGAGATCGGTGGAAATCACTCAATAAGTCGGGGGCATTTCGAACCATTCTCGCTCCTCTATGGGAAACCCTCGCCAGTGAATTAGATATTCGATGCGACCCCTTCGTTCTCGAGAGTCGACAACGTATTCGACTTCTTGTTCGAGTTGTCCATCTACCAAATCAAGGGGAGGTGGGGGAGGTATCTTCTGCGACGGGAATTCGCCCAGACAAGCGGGAGTGAAGTGTGATTCGTGAAAGACGGGGTGCTTTACTCTGCAACTCGCCATTGTGACCCGTGAGCAACAGATATTGAAGGCAGAACACACGATGGGGCAAATCGTTTGTCTCCCATCTTCTTCATTGGACGTTGCGTCGTGAGATGAGGTGCTTCCAACCAGGCGAGGTCGTCCTTGGTGTAGTTTCGTGCCTCTTTTTGCGATCTATCATAAAAGCGCTTCATATCTCTCGCCGACTTTTCTAAAGATGCTTTGACTTCTTCTCGGGTCGTATCAGCAAATTCCTTCGCGGATTCGGAACGGACTACCTTGCGACCGACTCCCTCGATTTCAGGGTTGACCGTACATGAGTTGGAAGGGGGAATACCCTGTAGCCGAACTCTGCGCGTTGTTGTGAGTGAATTCGGCTAGTGATAGCCAATCTGCCCGTTTGCCCGTCTGTCTAGGGATGGAAGGCCGTACTTAAGTTACCTTGGGTTTTCGGAAGTGTGTACGGATCTCGCATGAAGTTGGATACGAATTACATTGCTTGCAAGGTTTTCTCCACTCTCATCCGTAAGCATGTACACGTGACTGTGTAGTGCTTCACGTGATTCGGTCGTCGCACATATAGCGTAACTTTTCTCATTCGTCTGTGTCTAAGCATTCACTCTGTAAAGTTGGCAGTAAGTTCATGAATAAACCACTTTCCCGGTCTTGTTTACGCGGTCATTGAAGTTAGCGAACAGTCGACTGGAGACATGCCGAACACGTGATTTGCCGCGGCAAGAGTTTGTTCCCCACCAACAATCATCAAACACGCTAACTCAACTACTAGATTTTCAGGTGCATGTTGTACATAAAGTTATATCTCGTGTACATAGCAAAGCAACTTTCTTCGATCCATTTCCCCCCAACTTTGAAAAGCGCTATAAATAGAACCTTGCTACCGTCACTGGGAAAACCGCGGAAGGCACTTGTCTTCGAGTCAGCCGGGGTTTCGTACATACCTTGTAAAATAAACGCACACGGTCCTGTGGCGGAGACTGACGGAGACAGGGTTAGCCACTCATTTCTCTGGCAACTGTCTGCCAAAAGTGGCACACGTGAAACGAGGTTGGTCGACACCTGGCGGCGACCTCCCAATGACATGCTGCGCTGGCGAGCACGGTAGTGGCGCGCATCTACTGGAGTTCCCGTGTCGTAGCTTCGGCAGACACGGCAAATTGCACAACCTCTACCCATATGAAGAATCCGAGTGAATTGAATGAAGGATCGTTTGTGGCTCCGGAAGCTTGAAGCTAGTAACTTATGCTGATCGATATGATCTGTCGTCCTCGGTGGGGCTTAATATCCCCAGAATGACAATGATTCATGAAAATCAAGCTCGGAAGCTGACGTGTTATCTTCGAATTCCGGACCGTCGATGCGAACGATGCCACAAAATGCTCTTGTGAAATTTCAGGGAGTTGAGTTGAGTTCGTTGCTCAACAAAACACGTCGTCAGAGTCTCGGTGCTATGACAATCAGTCATTCTGACGCCTATTGCTAAGTGCTGATTCACAAATGTAAGTTTTCCGCTGTGGACTTGTCAGTTTCTACGCAATAACACTCTCGATCACCATTGTCAAAAAATGGCGGGTAGTGAATTAGCATTATGTAAATAATTTCCATAGTTTCTTACTTAAATATCTAGAAAATAATAAACTAAAATTGAAAAAGGACCATGGCGTTTCGATGTAGCCTGAAGAATCAATCATATTCTGTTGCTTCAAAGACCATTTTCTAGGTGCGTACACTGGCTTCTCATTCGATTTCTGCTCATCATTTAGATCGCTGTACTCTCATATTGTTCTATAGGCTACCGGACTACCGATCTTCGTGTTCGTTTTGCACCCTGAAAATCATCACCAGCTACACAGTTACGCACCATGCATCAGATCCAGGTACGAGTTTGACATCCGAAACCCCTGGGCCCAGGCAACGCAAACAGGCTCTTTTTTCAAATTTCAAAAACTCATCTTCTTGGCATATGCGCACAACCGATCCGTCAGACGTCATCCCGACTTTCCGTTGATCTTCGCCGCGGTAGCGCGAGCGTCAAATATAAAAAGGACGAGTCTCCAGGACTACATTCTCCAGATCCCCGCAACCCACTCACTCGACATCGTTCTTTCAATCCACTCACACTCCCTAGTCATGTACACATTCGCTCTCGCCACCGTTTTAAGCGTATTAGCTCTCTCTGCAGGGGCAACCCCGCGTATATCCAGCTCGCTCCAAGCAAGGGACTTCCAAGGCATAGTTGGTCGAATTTTGCAATGCTCCGTCGACGTACCGTGCTGACTTGTATACGTACAGGGAACGTGGTACAACGTCAGCGATAGCGATTGCGGCAGCGACAACACCGATTCCCAACTCGTAGTCGCTATTTCCGCTGAACTGTATGGCAATGGAGGCTATTGTTTTCAGGTCTTCGTCTCCCTCTCGCGTTCGATATCGCACCTGACATTCGATTTGTAGTATGTCACCATCACGTCTTCTGGGGTGACAGAGACCGCCCAGGTCGTTGACGAGTGCCCAGAGTGCCCCGCGAACAATCTAGGTGAGATCTTTTAGCCCATTCCAGTCTCGGTTTTTCACCGGTGCTCCAGACATGTCCACCGGCTTGTTCGCGAAGTTCGCTGATTTGAACGTCGGCGAGATCGACATCGAGTGGAACTGGTCGTCCTAAGCGCGTTATTGAGATGTCGCACATCTTGTAAAATTTACCTGAAGTTATTTATGATATTCTCGGCGATGAACGCTGTACACTAGAGTAACCTGTTTCGATCGTGCGCGCAGACTGCAGGCCGCCAGTCAGCCATTTTTCCTTGAATGTAAAAAATGAGTCAGATTTGATCCATCTGTCGACTAGTGCTCCCGAATCGACGGAACTATCAGTCGTTGCTGCCGAGCGATCGAACCTGACTTGGCCAGAGCACACGATCTGGTTTCCCATGCATGAAACCTGAAATTATTTATACATTGACCGTACATATTGGATCGAAGGACCCGGGCCGCCGCACAAATGTATACATTTTTTCCCCTCAAGCGTCACGAGACCCAAGAGTTCTGCAAGTGTGTTGAGAACGTAGTCGACCAGACTGAGGACGAGGGCCAAAATTCCGGCGAGAACGCCGACGGAAAATGGCCGCAAAAAGGCAGTGAGCTGGTTGACAGAGGTGCTTGAAAAAAAAGGTATCGTGAGTACTTCACCGCGACCAAAAGGTAAAAAAAAGATACCTACAGCAAGTTGGACGAAGACAAATCGACGCCCTGAGAGGCGCTGTGAATTTCACTCGCGGTGTCGGAGACGACCGAGTTAACCTGGGTAACGACTGAGTCGACTTGGGGCGATGTCAGAGTTCTGCAGGGCAGTAGCTAGAAAGCGACAGCGATCAGATTGACGTTGCTCAAGAGAAACGGTAGACGTACAGAGCTGCTCGCTCAAAGGCTCGGGTTTGTCGTTAGCAGCATTAACGATGTTGACGATGTTCTGGATAAGAAGCATCAGAAGCATCAGCGGAAGGAGGGGCAGCGGCAAAGCCGGTAAGAGCGAGCAAAAGTGCAGGAACGGTGGAGAAAAGGCGCATCGTGTACGACGGGAGTGAAGAAAGAAAGACATTTACTCGAAGAACCCGGCTTCCAACGTTGAATCCTGCGGGAATTTATAGGCATAAAGATAGCCGTAATCGCGGCCACCTGACAATGGAAATCGTCCCGTCGTTTCTTGCGCGTCGTCTCACGGTTTACGGCTAGATGTGATTGTGATTGCGGCATTTCGATTTTTCTTGGAGCCATACACTAACGATCCGGCGGGTCCGATCGTAAAAATATCCAAACTTTCACTTCCTTTGTAAAGAAAAGTCGAGATTAGTAGCTTCACTGAATCTCAAGCAGCCAACCGGAATCCGACAACTCCCTTCTCGTGAGCCCATTATTGGAGAAACGAGTCCAGGCGTCCTGTCTCGCCTTGTGATCCATGCCTTGCTTTGCATACTGCTTAATGTCAGCCCAGGTCTCGTGTATAGACCAACTTAAGATATTAGAGCACGAATACTGAGATCAACCTCGGGTGGCACAAAAAATGATCGAGTGACCACGACCAAGTTTGCGCATTCGCATGCAACCTGAAAAAAAAAAAGAGATAAAGTCCCGTTTTGGCACGCGAATCCGAAAAAAGTGAAGACGATCCTTGCACAAGCTTGGCAATTTACAACTCCGATCGCCGAATTCAGAATTGGCTGGTGTGGGACTCCGAACACCGCCGGTCACCGATTGTTGTCGCATGTTGACCAGATCCGCCGGGGGCCCATGTAAAGAAAAATATATTGAACAGTCTCAGCGGTTAGTTTTGTGAATTAAACAGCAAGCAAGAAACTACGTTGGGTCCATCCTCCTAAAAACATCTAGTGCGACTAGGTGTTTGATTAGAGGATATACTAAGAAATGTTTGCAGTACTTACGAAGGCCCAAACCATTCCCAACTGCACCTGTCCTGTAAGTCTGATATTAGAGGGAGCACCATGTCGCCAGGATGAATCCCGCACGCACTTTTGTGCTGCTATGCGGTGTCCACGTCAGGGTACTTGCCAGCGTGCGTTCCGCTCTTCACCATCCCCAAGGGGTTCGATGCATCCTATTTTTAAAGACCAAATCAACTGATGATTATATTACAGACAACTACTATCCACTCAGGGAGGTCCTTTACCAATCTATAAATCCAGCCAACTTCCCCTCCCAACTCCACCAAATCAACTCGTCCTCTTCTGCCAAATTTTCCTCTGAACCATTTGTGCGTGCGCCTCCACTGGATTTGATCCATATCCCTTGTACTTTGTTCGCTTTCGTTCGCTTTTTGGGGACCGTTGCAGAGGGAGCGAGCTCCCCAGACTCCACCAGAAAGTTGGCGAGATAGCTGTCCAACGAAGGACATAGGTTCTGGCGAGGTATCCAAGAAGGATGGTCAAAACGCCGCGGCGCTCTCAACAGGACGTGGATCTGCGTTGGAGCTAACAAACAATTGGAGAGAGATCGCACAAGCAGTATATATGTGGCATACCCATTTCAGATGCTAATCCTTGCCCATCGTCTTCCGCGCATGCGCTTGCAAGCGTACGCGATAGCAATCGTTCTGCAGCTCGTACCATTTCCGGATCTTCCACTCGCAACGGTAGGGGCTTTGAAGGTGTGTTTAACGGCGATTTCGGTGGAGGAGGGTCAGAGTCTGTAGAGAGTGCCGGAGATGGACTTCTGGATGGAGGTGGCGGTTCGTCGTCGTCGAGATCGGAGGTACGCTCGTCCACTTCTTCGTTGCTGCTTTCTATATCGTCATGTTCGCTTTCCTCGTCTTCATCTTCATCTGAATCGCTTGCGCTGTCCTCTGGCTCGTCTAAAATAACATCTTCGCGCAGTCCCCACACCTTCGTTTCCAATCCATCGATGCCGACAATCACGCGGGATTTGGCAGTGCCGACCGTTGGACCGAGTGCGACAGCGAAGAAAGCCCTAGCTGTGCCGTGTCTCTGTGCATCCGCTCCCGTTCCAGTTTCTTTACTCTCAGGACAGCCCCGGAGAGCAAGTGCAGTCGAGAGGGCAATAAATGTCGTATACAGATGTGACGCGAGGGTGTCGAACGAACTCAATAGTTCTTGACGTCTCTTAGAAGCACGAGTCGTGGACTAGGGGTCACGTTTAACTCGCGTGAACAGACTTGGTGAAAATGTACTCACGTCCTTTGTGGGCATCTTGGCCAGCTGGACGATGGGACTGCGAACGAAAGTTACGACCCAGAGACAGATAGAAAGAACTACACTAACAATGGAACCTGATTCTTGAGAAACAATACATGACCTAGAAAGCTTATGCAGAGCCTGCTCGCCATATTATGGCTCACGACGTCCGTGTCGAGCACTACTGTTGGTACCTGGCAAGTGCTTCTGTGCTCCACTTTCTCGTCGACGGTCGAGTCTTCCCTCGACTTCAGATCTCGGGGCTGAGACAGCGTCTGCATGTCGACCGAGCCGAGTATGCGCATGAGTGGTGCAAGAAAGAGGCAGGCACGGTACGGTCACGTGAGTGGAATTGCCTAGACGCGACATACAATCTCGCCGTGGAACAACGCAAGCCATCCGTCTTCCCTCGTCGCCCATTCCCGCCAGATATTCGCTATCCTCTCCAACTTGGCCCGGTCCGCAAGGCCCTTCTCGACCGCCCCAGTGGCAAACGACGAACTCAGGACGCGTACAGCATGCGTCTCTGCCACCAGCGCGCGCTCCTCCGGCGTGCTGTAGCACCACGCTCCTGCAGAGGCGTCGATCGCAACTCTCTCATACCCAGCTGCCATCGCCCACGTGACCAGCCTCCGCCCCGCGTCCGGCTCTCCGCCGTTTGCCCTGGCGAGTTGCTGGTGCAGCGCGACCCACTCGCCGAGCAGGTCTGTCTCGGGGTACCACGCAAACGTCTTCGAATCCGACTCTCTCGCCGCGACGAGTCCTCCCGGTTTGGCGACCCTCTTCATCTCCTTGAGCGCCTGTACCGGATCGGCCACGTGTTGGAGCACCTGGTGACAGTGGACTACCTCGTATGTGTTGTCGGGGATGTTCTCTAGGTTGCAAATATCACCGCGTGCAAACGTAACGTTGGTTACCCCCTGTTCGGCTGCATGTTGGCGCGCCTTTTGGAACACGTCCGAGTCTTCGGGTGCGTACTCAATCCCGGTGACATGACCCTCTGGAACGAGGCGTGCAAGGGAAGCGGTGATCGTCCCCGGTCCGCAGCCGATATCAAGAATGTGCATGGTCGGCTCGAGATATTTGATAAGGTAGGCAGCCGAGTTCTGGGCTGTCCGCCATGAATGGGAGCGGAGGACAGACTCGTGATGACCTTGAAAGTATGTCTCATCTGCATTTTCTGGCATGCTGATCAGGGCTCGTGATTTCGTGAATAGACTGAGAGGTGCGAATGTTAGAAGAAGTTGTGGAATGGATCGCATGTTCTCACTTGTCTGGATACGTGGGTCAAACAGAACAAAGACGATGAAGTGATGCTGATATGATGACAAGTACGTACTCCTCATAGTATGAGTCACTAACGCGACACCGCCACGACCAGTTTCGAGTTCAGTATGAATCGATTTTTATCACACTCTGAGCTACAGCATGATTAACTGGCACTTGTAGAACCGGATAGTATGCTTATATCCATTGTTCCCCTAGCGCGCCTGCCCCAGTTCCAATACAGTCGTCCACCTATCGTCCGTACATAGCCGATGTAAACACCTTTCTCTGCGACATTTAATTTTTATCATATATGAAACGAAATGAAAAAAAGTATACATACAACCTATCATCCAGACCTCTCCGTCCACTACAGTGACTCCTGAGCGGGGATCGACCCCGCCGCCTTCGTTTGCCTTTTTCTACATTCGATCCATCTCTTCGTTACCCCTCGACGCCTTTGCCTCATTCCGAGGAACGAACAGATTTTGAATTCGTCCCTTGCGGCGCAGCCGTTCGAGTGTGCGACACCGACTCACGTCGCAACGGCGGAACGATCGACCAAGAAATGACCTTGGCAAGATCGACCGCCACTCGAGCTCTGTTTCGGATCTCGGAAATATGACTGGCAGACGACCGCCGAGCTTGGCACTTTCCTTGGCTTTCGAGAGGGCATAGATCGATGTAGCGCCGCGCTTCGAGGGGCCGACAATGGTCGCAGCGGAACTGCTGGGACTGGGGTGGACGGTATCGTCGCGAGCCCCACGATTAGGATTGGCACCAACAGCCGTCCGGTGCTGTAATGAAGAAGCCGAGTCCTCGAATCCTGAGTTGGCAAAATATGGAGAGGCGATCCGATTGTTCCTAGACGATGCAAGCGAGGAATAACCGATCGACTTCACAGTCCTGTCGCCTCTGCTGATGGTCGGAGAGGGAAATTTCGACAGCTGCACCTCGCTTCGCCCGAGAACACGTGTCGAAGCCGGTGGCACGAGTGATACAACCAGGCTGGGGCGGGAGATCGTCCGTAGAGATGGCTCGCCGGTTCCTCAACAAAGCTGTATACTAACCAATTCGCTTAGGCTCATTCTTTAACCGCTCCGCAACGGCCAGCGGTCGAGCCTCGGGGGCAAACGTCCTCATCGCCAGATCAGCAGATACGGCAAGAGATTGGCCTTTGCTCGGTCGCCATGCAGGGACTAATGCGTGGGTATTTGGAAAAAAAAACTTGGTTTCGAGATCTTCCGGCATCGTCCAGGGTCTAGTCATCATCTTCGAAACTCTGGGCAGCGCGTCGACCAACGCCCGGGTCTTCGGGATCAACGATTTCGGAGTGATCTGAGATGAGGACGAGACTCGAGAACTAGTTGCCAACGGAATGAACTTCTCTGCTTGAAACCTTGGCTTGCGTGCCGTTCTTTGGTCGCTCGGACATGGCCAGCAACTCAGCCTTCGGGATAAATGCTTTTGTCGAAATATCGACAGGCCTAGTCGTCTTTCCGGTAACCCTGGGCGGTACGCCTTCCTTCAACCGCTCCACATCGATAAACAGCGGCATTCGAGACCAAGTCCGCAAGGGAAGAGGCTGCCTTGTCTTGTTCGTCGAGCCCTCGGATGGCGCTGATGTTAGCCTGGAGTGTTTCTCGAGTCTCGGGATGTCGAGAACAATGCTTGACAAAGAACTGGCTCGAAGAGTCTGTCTCGTCGCCGCCAACATCATAGTCGAAGTGAATGTATCCCTTGAAAAGACCCCTTGGATTTCTGACTGAGAAACGGCGCTTGCTAATGAATCGATCTTGAACCTCTGTACCGCCGTGGCGTCCACCATGGTCATCGAATTCGCGTCGAACGTCTCTGCGAGGTCTTCGGGCGTTATAGGTGCGCTGTAGAATGACTCCGACATCGGATATATGCTCGAGGTAGAAATTAAAGCGACACTGGACAAAGAACCAACTCGTTGCGTCCGTATCGTTGTCGTCATCGTAGTCATCGATTCCACCCAGGTCGTCTCCCTTTGCGTGGACCCTTCGAGCAGTGTTGGTAGAAGCCCGTCTTGTAGTGACTTCGAATCGATGCTCAATGAGGCGCTTCTGCTGAAATTCTGTATACCTGTGTCCACCACGATCGTCGAAACCTGTTTGAACGTCTCCCTTGGCTGCGTAAGTTCCCCGGGCACGACGTCCATGGAAAAGTCAGTGGAGGCCGCCTGGGGGGTCGCCGCAGCCGCCATAGTTATATGTCCCGGAACGAGCACTTGTACTGGCTCGAGCAGCGGGCTGGGTTGTAAACGTGGAAGAGTACTTGGCGGGGGCATCGGCTGCTTGGTCGCGTCGACTTCAATAGATTTTCTTCTCGTGACTTGTACTAGGCGGGTAAGCGGGCTGCTGGACTTTGAAATTGCAGGTAAGGAGCTTGCTCGAGCCTTGACGAAAGCTGCCTCGGTGGTCGTGGTCGCCTTTGTCGTCGGTCCATGCGCCCGCACCTCCAACACGACAGTTTGAAACCAACCAGTTCGGGTCGTCTGCCAGCGAGGAGCCAACCACTGCGATCCACGGTTAGGATGGGTAGGCCGGGTTGACTGCGTCGTAGCTGCCTTGGTTGCTTCGCTCGAGGCGTGCCCATGTTTTGACGCAAGCAAGCGGCGGGACGTCTCCGGATTCGGAACCACTACAGCAGGCAAGGAAGTCGCTCGCAGCTTTGTTGGGGCTGTCCCAGTAGCTGTCGTCATTCCAACCAACTTTCTAGTCGCAGGTCTGGGAGAACCCGCCATGAGGGTGACAGTCAGCAAAGAAACCGTTCGGGATTCGACAGGAACTAACCTGGTAGTCGCGGTCGACCGGAGGGCCTCGCCTTGCGCCGCGACACGCAACCCATTGATGCCCTCGGCGACAAACAATGGCTCAGGTATCTCCGGCATCTAAGACATAAATTTTAGTCAAGAACGAGCGCGAAGGCAATAGAGAAGAAGTAACGCACGCGGTACGGTAGTCCACCAGTCGTAGTATGCCCGCCCCTATGGGACGCGAAAGCGTTGGAAACGTTCGAGATCGTTGACTCGGACATGGTAAAGAATGAAAAGAATGATGGGGGATGCCAGGCAGTCATGGGCGCGCAATGGCAGGCCCTTTTATACGCTGGGCCTGGGAGTAGGAATGCATCAAAGGTCGACCGTATATGGATTTAGCATCCTGTTGATTCCGCCGAGTCCAAAGGCATACTTGACCGTCTGGATTTGGAATTGGTATCCTTTGAGACGACCGTATACAATGCTAATTTTTTAAAGAACGCTCGAGTTGTTCCTCGGACTAGTTATTACCGAACATACCCGATAATCTCGTTACCCTCTCAGTTCTCGCCTAGTAGACACGAGTTGTTTTCGACGCTCGCCTGTCCTATGTAGGCAATTCCACTCCGTTCGAGATAAGTGGGTGTCAGAGAAGGTGCCAGTTGGCGGGAAGGTACGTGACGTCAAGCAACATCAATGTTTTCCCAGGCTCTATGTGTCGCTGTAACCCTCGATGTTGAGAAGACGAAGGCCATACAAGAATGCGCTCACCTCGTTGGCGATGGAGAAGGCGAGGCGGGTTCCCGTTAGCTTGACAACGACAACACTGGGATGGGGATGCTGTTGGTATGTCCCCCACTCAATGATGCCCCATTCACGTGACGTCCACCAATTCCTCTTACATGCCTACCCAGCTCGTGAGCACGAAATAGTAACGCGGTCCGATAGCATGCCTGTATGCGCGTGCGCTTGCTGCACCCACTGGACCTCTTCACTTACACCTGCTGTTCTTGATGTGTTAACGCGCATAGGCCAAGGTTCATGCGCATAGCGAGCATGGATCTGACTTTTCTTCACCATCGGGGGCTTTAGAGTTCTAGAACATGCCGTCCTCGGGGGTTATTGAAGGTTTAGATACGCCAACTACCTTCATCAATCCTGAACTTCGCGACCGTCTATCTTGCCGGACCCGAAGCGTTGACAGCTCGAGGAGGATGTTTACGGCTATATCCCCTCGTTGTGCGAGCGAACATAGGCGAGCACCTGTGCGCCGTGCAGGACTGGGATGGTGGAATGCGCAGCAACGTAATACGTTGCCGACCTTGTTCTAGACGTTCTGATATCATTGGACTCGTCGAGGAATTTGGGATTGGTGCCAAGTTCAAACGTGATGTCATTTGATATGCGGAAACATGGCAAATGATGTCTCAGACTCTCAATTGAGATGATTTATTAAATATACTGGCAGGAGTATTAAAAGGGGTTGGCTTCCCGTATGTGCCACTCTCTTGTGTTCCTTCATGTTCTATCTCTTATTCTTCCTGCTGTCTCGTATCCTCACCACCGTTGCATTCAACCCCCATGAATACAACACAAGGGTTGCTACCTGCCCTGCCGTCGACCGGGTCCTCAATCAGACGGAACACATTACCATCGGTGAGTACCCCGCCTATATGCGTCCCCCAAGCTCATGGTTTCACGGTTTAGAATATGTCGATGTTAACCCTTCTGCGAAAACGACCATTTTAATGGTACATGGCTGGCCGGGCCTGTGGAATACCTGGGGCCAACAGATTGAATACTTCCAGGTATGAAATTATTACCTGCTTTGCACAATAATAGCACCGTTCCTATCTGTTATTTCAGAACGACTACCACTTGGTGGCCATAGACGTCCGTGGATTCGGAGGGTCCTCGCACCCCTCCGACATACAGTCGTCGAGTACCATGGCTGACATCACGGGAGATTTGGCGTGTGTTCTCGAGCACGCTCAAGTTCAGTCTGCAATCTGTTTAGGGTATGTTCCTCTATCTGCCTGTGTGATTCCCCCACATCTTGCCTTGAAGCCACGACTGGGGTTCAGTAACTTGCTACGAAGCTGCGAGAAGACGCCCCGACGTGTTCACAGCTGTTATTGGTGTAGCGATTCCGGTAAGCCAAACTACATGTTATCAGGCCAGAGTTCATGCTTCCATTCCTGCAAGTATCTTCCTTATTCCGGCCCCTTCCAACCCATCGAGTCGATTGCAACATTGATTCCTACACTTTCTTACCAAATATTTTTCGCACGTAACACCTCTGAAGCAATTACTGAGCTAGACAGGGACGTCAGACGCACGTTGAGAGGTACACTGAGAAGCGTAGAGAGTCCGCCTCCGAAAGCATTTTTGCGTAGTCGGGAGACGTTCATGGGCGCATGGGACGGAATAAATGTGAGTTTTATTTATTGTTCCTGATTGATTTCCTTGACGCAGGTGTAAAGATCCCTCCGATCCCGTTCTTTTCGAAATCAGAAGAGGATTACTTCGTAGAGAGGTTCAGTAGACAAGGTTTTGATCATTGTAAGCGTTTTTCGCTCATGGTGTTTCTTCGCAAAAGCCGATCATATTTGTACAGCATTGATGTTTTACACCAGTGGGGTAATCATCGATGTCTCGCTTCTCCTGTTTACATCCCTATGCTAACGAGGGTGTATGCGTCAGAACAAGTATGAGTCCTGGGAATCCGCGCACGAACAAGGAAATTTCACCATTTCCCAACCCGTTCTGTCAGTTCTTCCTCTTGAGGTGCGTGTCTGTGTTGGGGATAAGGTACTCTGGATGATGATACTCTTCTGAAGGATCCCGTCGCCGACTGGGTGATGGTGGCCAAGTATTTCAATTCAACTGAGTATTTGCCACGGTTGACTACAAAGGTAATGTGCATAATCAGATCGTTTGTTCGCTAATCCATACATACGTATGCAGACGATGGATGGGGCACACTGGCCTCACATGGAGTTTCCATGGACATTCAACACGATCATGAACGAGTGGCTGACAGAAGTCGGATTTAAGGATAGCAAAACCGAGAAAGCCAGTATGCAGCAGGAGAGAAGTCATGTTTTGAGCGACGAGCTCTGAAGATACCTTAACAGCAATACACTAGACGACAGATTTGTGTGTGGGGTCCTTTTTTCAAGTTCCAACAGTGTATATATTCCCGGCCGTTCGCCATGTATTGCATGTAAAAACTGCCTTGTATGCCTGTAGTTTTGATATGACTCAAATTCAAACTGTTAGGACCACAACAAGGCCTTTAGCTAAGCACTTCAGGTTACTCGCAATGCAATAACTATTCTGTGAATGGGGAACATTCACCATAGGGCTGAGCCCTTATATACATGCGCAAGTGTCTACCTTAAACTACATTACTAATCACCAGCCCTAAACTACATCAGTCAGCGTGCGTCATCATGTGTAAGCATGTATGAGTAATGTATCAGTAAGCGATGACATCATAGATCTAGAGCGTGATAATGTGAAAATAGAAAAGGAATCATTATAGTACCCCCATTTCAAGGACTGATGTCCTCATCAGTTAGGGAAATCGAAATAGGAATCGTTAAAACGAATGTAGTTTTTCCTAAATTCGAGGAATTCAGGGGTAAGGAACATAGGAGAGATTGACGGGAGTGGTTCATTGTTACAAATTGGACAAGAACAAGGAGGATCGATGTCTATGAAGCGGACACGCATCTGTTTCTCAGGACGAGGAGCTGTAGGATGTTTTTGATGGAAAGCTTTTACTGAATCTGCTGCATTTTTTAATTCAGAGGCTTTAATCCATTCGTTTTCTTCCCTTGGGAATCCTTTCCATTGAACTAGATATTCAATGCGATTGCGTCTTTCTCGAGAGTCGATTAGTTCTTCGATCTCTTGTTCAGGAGATTGGTCAACAATGATTGGAGGAGGTTTAGGAGGGATTTTCTGGGTTGGATATTGCCCAGTTTGATACGGATGAAGGAGTGATTCGTGGAAGACTGGATGTATGGTTCTCCAGGAATGATCTAATTTCAATTTGTATGACGCAAGGCCTACTTTCTTTATTACTTTGAAAGGGCCGTATCTTTTGTCATCAAGTTTCTTTGTCGGTCATTCCGTTCGAATATTGGTAGCTTCCAATAGTACAAGGTCTCCTTCTTTGTAATCAATTGATGGACGCGTTTTTCTGTCATAAAATCTCTTCATATCCGTTGCAGCATGTTCAAGCGATAATTTCGCAGATGTCTGAACTTTTTGAATTTGATCTGCGAAGTTTTTTGCTGCTGGATTACGGATGGTGGTTTTTGAAGATGATCCTATGTTAGGTTGATGTCCATAGTTTACCATGAACGGCGAGAATCCAGTGGACGACTTTGTGGTTTGGTTGTGAGCAAACTCAGCAAGGGGGATCCATTCTACCCAATCAGATTGTCGATGATTGGTATAGAGATGTAGATATTGTTCTACCCATGCATTGTAGCGTTCAGTTTGTCTGTCCGTTTGGGGATGAAATGCCATTGATGGATTTCCTTTTATCTCCAATAGTTTGTAAAGATCTGTCATGAAAGAGGAGACGAACTGCGTTCCTCAATCACTTATGACCTTTCTTGGTGTTCCATGTAATTTAAAGATTTCATCTCTAAATATCTTCGCTACTCCCATTGATGTGATTTGTTTCGTGATGGGGAATATACGAATCATTTTTGAGAATCGATCTACAATGACCAGTATTGCGTCTTTTCCTTGAACCTCTGGTAGCGGTTCAATGATGTCAAGTGAAATGATTTCCCATGGTTGAGAGGGAATTTCATTTGGGTTCAACGGTGTATGTTTTGCCGTTGTGATTGTTTTGGTTTTCTGGCATTTATCGCATCCTTTGACGTATTTTTCTACATCTTTTCTCATCATGGGCCAGAAATATTGCGTCATAATGAGTTCTTTTGTTCTTTTCCTTCCTGGGTGTCCTGCTAAGGGGTGGTCGTGGTTTTCTTTCAACACTTTTTCCCTTAACTTTTCATCCTTCGGTACGTATACTAGTTCTTTCCAGTACACTATTTGTTTTTTTTGTGTCCAGACGGATCTGTTACAAATCCCACATCGGAAGAGGGGACCACTCTTTTTCCTTCAGATTACTCGTCTCTTTCATCTATGATCTTCGCTTCTCTCGACTCCCTTGACAGCAGCGACTACCATTCCTTATTCTGAAT